>JAVCKZ010064180.1:0-14892 GCA_034780755.1 Lepetodrilus elevatus
AGTGAATGTATTTTGCAGTTGTAGCTAAGAACTAGTCCCAAACGACCATAAATATCTGTGATATTATGCCTTTAAGAGGAGGACGATTTAAAACCCAGCAAACACATTTATAACGTTAGACAACGTTATTACAATGTTGTATAAAGGTTACGTTATTTCTGTAACATTCACAAACGTACGTTAGGCTACGTGTTTGCTGGGAATGGATATGTCAAAACAAGTCTATAAAATGAACGTGAATAAAGGGAGAATTACAAAGATAACGTGGGTACCACCTTGAGATATACTACTAGTATATAAATATTGAGACACATTCTTCCAATCAACACTTCCGAGTACATAATACTTGTATAATGAATACATCACTTCAGCAGATGAGCATGATGCAAAATACATAGGCCTACACGTTGGATATTAAGCTTTGAGAAATGCCTGTTAATAATAGCGATATTTTTTGTTTTAGGTAGAATACAAACTGACAGAGTATGGTAGATACGAGAACAGTCCTTTGACATAGTGTACATATATACCCTTCAATGTTTGGCTGATTATTGACAAAATATAATTAATTAAGTATTAAATTGATCTTCATGTAGGCCTACTGAGGATTGTGCCATTAATTCAATCAAAAACTGGAATTGTAAAATAAGCGAATGAGAAACGGCCACCTGTACGTTTGAATACGCAGTCTGAATACGATCCTGTACACGAATACCACCAGACAGATGAGTCACTGTACGGTGATGAGTAAAGTAACTAATTGATATCATCACACACAAATTAGAAATAAATAGAGTACAAACTCATAATGCTTTGAAGTAGTGAATACATATGCATATACATTTGATATCCATGTTGCGCGCAAGTTATAATAAGCTTCTAATATTAATGAAGTCACATGAACATGAGTAGCCTATATATTGAACAACAGCTGTCAACTTTATGAAAAAAAGTATGCGTTCTCAGTTGACGTCCATACTATAAGTAGGCCCACATCACCTAAAACCATTGAAAAGAAAAGGGGAAAGAACCACATTATGTAGGTCTTTGAAAGTTCTCACAATTATGGTTCGATGTTCATAAAATGTGATCAACTGCAAGAGGACGTAACATTGTGAGGAAGGATGAGATGATGACCTTGTTTGTAGCGCCTTGAACGGCAACCTTGGTTGTATACTCCTCAAGGAGTTGAGAAGGAAATTGAATGCACACATATCCATTGTCGGGGTAGTAATGTAGCGTTATGAGCATGCTTACAAACATGGATTTGGCGCAATATAAATGTTCATATTATTATTATTATTTATTATTATTATTATTATTATTATTATTATTATTATTATTATTATTATCTCATTAAATCTCTATTGGATTTAAAAAATAAATGTCGGATTAGAACTATGTCTGTATTATTATTATTATTATTATTATTATTTTCTCATTTAATCTCTATTGGATTATACAAATCATTGTCGGATTAGACCTATGTCAGTAGAACCTCTGCACTCGTTACTTCGAAACTATAAAGTGTGTAACAAGAACATGGGTTCCAGGTTTATAACTGAGAAGTCGATAATGTTATGTCAATTCAGTTAACGCATTCTGATCTCAAATGTCACATTGCAAAATACAATTAATATAGAAATGGCAACATGTGTGTTGAACATATTCAATATACAGTGCGCCATCGTGCCAGATTCGATTCTGGTTGCTACCAAGTGATGTGTCATACTGACAACGAATACTATGCAATAGTTTCGGATACCAGGCCACAATACACAAGCACACTTCATATTTTGTTAATATATTAATAAAATAATATGGATGTATATTTTCCTTTGCATGTATTTATTCACATATTATGTGATATGCATTTTCCTTTCGTTTCTTTCACATGACGATATGTATTTGAAATATTTATTTATTTTATTTATTCCCATGTACCATCGTAGGCGGTGAATAAATAAAACAAAAATAAACGTCTTAATGAACATATTTTAATTACATTTAATATTGAGTAATTACATAATGCGTGATAACATGTCATAATGTATTTCCTTAAAAGAAAACACTGACACGTGACATTGGAATTGCTTTGAAGAGCGTTATTTCAGAGGGCTGCAACTTTATGTTTCAGAACACAGAACTAGTGGCGTGGAACGTAACAGACACGCATTGGTATAACCGCTTATGAACAGGCCTGGGGGCCTATTCTCGAAATGTTCGTACGCACTTCTTAGCCTAAGAACTGTTCGTAGCCATACTATAAGAATCGTAACAAAATCGTAAAAGTTCGTAAGAACGTTTCGAGAATAGACCCCATGCATTGAACCCTTTCCACAGACAAACGTATAGAGCTACGGAACCCTGTTCTGAAAGGGATAATTCATAGGCAAAGAAGACTGTCAGATGATATAATATAGGCATACTGTGTAATAACAGTGACATAATTTCGTTTGGACACATATTATGCTAATCGTGTTACTAATATTACTACATGGGAAGATGTCATTAAAAATACCAATTTTATGAGCATATTGATATTTCCATATGTCACATATTACCTAGCTAACGGTATACTAGAATTCGCTGACATCAATAACATTGGTAAAGCTATACTGTACCTAGTCAACTTATTAAAGGGTTGCGTATTATGCATGGGAGCGTGTTATGCACGGGTAAATACGGTAAATCTTATCCAGAGGTAGGCCAACGTTGTTATTGAAATACCAAAACGCCACAAACATATTCACACAAACAGTGCATACTATTAACAGTAATAAATGTAGACCTACGTCTTGCCATAGATTTTTCTTATTGCAATTTGAACTTAAAATAGACAGTAATCTGAATTACACGTGCGTTGACAATACATGTACCAGATTAACGAGTCATGCCGACGTATTGATTACTATTTAAAATAAATATACATCAGTAGTCCGAGACTTCGAATACATTGTTTATTCATTTATTCTCTGTCAAATTCTTACTTCAATTTGGGTATGCATGTATATAAATTGAATTTTAATTTTTCATTAATGGCAGTAGATATTGACCTGGACTACTGTCACAGATGGGAAGGAATAAAACAGTATGGTATATAAAAACCATATAAATACCAAGTCCCAAGATGGGTTCATCGGCGGATACAAAGGGTTTGGAGTGCAAGGGGGTGGGGTGGAGCGGGGTGGAGTGGGGTGCGCAAACATTGTTTTCCCTGACATTTAATGACATTATTTTGTGGGTGAAACCTAAAACATCTCATTCACAACTTTCTACAAAAGAGTATGCACCCAAACTATTTTTCAAATTACTGTATCGGGTATATCGTGCCAATCTATACTGTATATCATAGCATCATTTATAGAGGCGATCACATTAAAATACTAGTACATATAATAATAATAATAATAATTTAGTGATGGAAAATGGATTTCGTGTCATAGATCTGTCGATATTTCTGGGTGTCTCTTATATTTTTGTATTTTGAAGAATTTTAATACCGTATTCAATTTCACCGAACATACGATAAAGATCAAATCTTTATTCGTTTCCGCTGGCAATGTTGTTTCGTTGACGAGTAGCGGAAACAAACTGACATTAAATATTAATTATATTGGTGGAATGGTTGTCAGCAACTAAAACATAGTACAGAGGTTAGACTAGACCCTATGAATATTTGGCAACGTGGTTTATGATATTTCTACTAAAAATAGTATATAGTTAATTGGATGCATCCATTGAAAATATGTCTTTAGCCTAACCTTGGTTTGAAAGACAACTTATTCAAGACGATAGACATTATTTTGTTTTGGATACGAATTTAGTTTTTGCTTTTGTTTTTGCTTCGTGATTGGGAAGATAAATCAAAGTATTATACTTTTGAGATGAAACATGTTACATATTTGAGGATTGTTTTCCGACATCGCGGACACATATTTCAACAAGGCCTGTTGGACGGTAATTTCAACATAAAGTATGATAATTGTTGACATAATACAGTTATTATGCGCGGCGATCGTATACGTACCAAGCGTACACGCAGCTTCCTTTGTTGACGTAATTACGTCATACGACGTACGTAATGGTATGGTCGAGAGACCGTGGCTTCGCACAAATGACGGCCCATGTCAAACGGACCTTACAATGGCTGTACAGGCGAGCATGTATCATGTCACTGGTTGTATTGCCTTGTTTTAAGAGTCTTAACGGCTAAAAGCGAGATAAACTAACAACTCTGCTGTCACTATTTCACTACGAACACGATTTAGTGTTGACTTGGCGTCATCTCGCGAAGTCCGCCGACTGTCCGCCCCGAGATCGTGGCCACTCGGTGTAGGGTATCTTGACTACTGCCGAGCTGTGTCTAGGGGGGGATATTTTGAAGAGAGAGGTTATTTACGTTCAGTCTTGATTACGTAACGGAGTCGAGACGAGTACTGACTGTAGACGACGTAGAGGTGAAGGTCGATGTTTAAGGTCAATATTTTCCTTGGCGTCGACATCCTGGTAGATTGTTCGCAAGCCTTTGACAATTTGTACCGGGTCGGTCTGGGACGTATGCTCATCGTCTTAGAGCTGGATACCCTCTGAATTCAAGATGATCACGTTATAGAACAACATACATGTACTTTAATAGAAGAACATAAGGATGTAATGCCAACACAACTGAGATTCGCTTTCATCTCGTCTTTGGATACGTCGTTGTTTGTAGACAAGAGGTTTTCATACAAATACATAACATTATTTCATATTATTCACATACATTTTAGAACCGTCTAATTTTAGATTCCTAGTAGATTTGTATTCACATTTATGTGTGTAAAAGTCAAGATGTGATCTTTTTGATTAGGGCCATCCTCGACAACAAAGCCTGTATGCCTACTTGAATCCGTCAAACAAGTAGGCATAATGAGTTGGGTTGGGTTAGGATGGTGCCTATACCAATACATTAGGCAGTAAATTAACTTTAGAAAAGGTCACTGCTCTGAATGCGTTTCAGTGCGCTACAATATCTTCAGCTAAGTTTATACACTATTACACAACACACTATTTACCGGCCATTAGCTCTGATTAGCTGACGAGCTGTTGCGGGAGATTGTACTGGAAGATGTGGTTTGGATGACGGCTGACACCCATATGCCACACCCTGTGCCACGCCCCAACCCACCCCACCTGCCTACCCGCGATGTTTATCAGGCACCACCTGGGTCGAGAGAGTCTCTGCCATGATGCGCATTGATGCACAGTTATTAATGGCCGTCAGTATACATAGATCACTCCCCGAACCAGGTAGACGAACATTGCAATAAAATGTGAAAATAATGCCACGTTAATACTAATAGGCTTAGGTGTGTTACAGTGTATACAAATGTTAGACATCATCTCAGTATTATCATTCAGAAAACTGACGATACAATAGTTGTGGACACTTTGAAATAAAACAAGCTATTATATAATAGTTTGGATCATGACATTTAATTAACAAACACTAACTTATCACACCCGTTCTTGAAAGATCATAATTAACAAAGCTGATTTTGAATGGTGTAGTATATGAACATAACATACAAACCCTATAAGCTAAAACGTGGACTTAAACGAATTTACATGTAGATCTATATGGATGATTGAGTATATTCACACACACAAAAAAGAAACGCACAAGGTGTTTATTTTATGAATATTTATCAAATGCGGGGATATAAATTATTACTTTTGCACATTTATTTGGGAGTAGACCCCTATATTTGATCGATAAGTTAGCAGAACTGATACCTGCATAATGACATTGATGTACCATAGTGTTACAGCGGAAATAGATATTTGATATGAAGTACAACTGTATATCTAACAGTATACGGTGTTTATATTAATCTAGTATCTAAAATATATTTGCATTGTATGTATTTTTAAAGCTTGATTCGTATCTTGTACAACTGTCACAATAATGGATATTCCTATCTGCTAAAATACTTGTTTTCAACCGTCAATAATCGTATTGGAATTATCAAAAATAGGAAATAGTGCAGCAGCAAAGCGACAGTATAGGCAGACATGTATTAAAATTGTGAAATAATATATAATTTAAACTCGACAGGTAGCATGTTCTATTTGCTAACGCTAATATTACAAGCTGTGACATCAGTAATACTATAGTATAGTATCGTGTATTTATCTCACATGAATATACACGCGAGTTTAGATATGGCTAAGCCAGTCAATGCACATCGCCAGTATTATGTGTTACCTTTTGTAACTTTTCAACATTCGACCACACTCATGACACTGTTGCATGTCTTTTAATGCATTTTATTTATAGGCTATATCTTCTCCAAATTAGGCCTATATACACTTGAATACAGAAAAAAACGTATCCAAACATTTGTAAAGCTGATGGTTGTAAAACTCTACGCCGTAATATTTACAAATTGTTGGATACGTTTTTTTCTCGATTCATATATATACATGTATACAACAATCACCTTTCAAATGTTTGTATACGTTATTTTCTGGATTCAAGTGTAGGCCTAATTTGGAGAAGATTGTTTTTAATAACGACTTTAATTAACGTATGTAAGTTAACCCGACTGCTTATATTCGATATTAACATTAACGATTACGGTAAAAAACCCACCATTAAAACATTAAATAAGCAAATAAATAACATAAAACGTTAAAAAAATTATACAGATCTGGCTGTAGTCATCTTTATTAAAGTTATTATACAGTATACTTACAAAACGCGCATTTGACTTTGAACACGAGGAAATATAAACATTAATATATTTTCAAACAAGCTTAATGGCTTGTTTTACTACATTAGTAAGCGGTGTACAAATACCATACTGCAGAATACATTTCCACATCAAGCTGTTTATGTATAGTTCATGTTCAGTGATAACATTAATGAGAACGATTGACATCGATAGATGTTCTGCCCTTATACTCTGCGTAAAACGCTTCTATTAAAATTCTTTAACATTAGTAATGTAAATATTCGCCTTTAATATGGCAGCAGTGGTAGAGATAATAGGAATTTACATTATAATACTTGTACACGCTTCATCAGATTGTCAGTTATCATTGCTGACGACATCTGGTGGTGAAATAAACAGTCAAGCCCTAATTGAATTATTCCAATAATTGTACTAATATTTTCTATACATTTTGTGAATTTTGTGTATTTACTTATACAATGACTAGCATATGACTTAATCAGAATATAAATTAACCCAATGCAATTTGTTGGTTTTAATTAACTCTTTTGTTTTTACTGTTTCTTGCATTCAGGTTATTGCGATCAATATAAAGTTTAGTTTTAACGTGTTATAACGCTAACAATTAATTACTGTATGCTTGCTGTTCTTTTACATATTCACAGACAGACATAAATACAGACAGACAAAATATTACATGTCGGTTAGGTAGCAGTTTACGTCTCATAGTATATATAAGGCCTATAGTTTTTGCATTGACTACAATATATGCTCAATTATGAAACTATCAAATCCACAAACTGGTCCAAATGCGAATACTATAGTAAGCCTATATTCACATAAATCTTAGGTGTATGGATCATTCCCCAAGACTACGAAACTATTTTGAGTATAAAGTCATTGCTCAACTCAATGTCTTGATCACAAATCACCATATGTAATTTGAGCTTGAGCATGAAATGGAACTCAAAAGGTTTCATAATCTCAGCATCATGGCTATCGTCCTGTGTCCTAACTATAGTTTGGAGGTCCTAAACCAGTCCTAAAGGTGTATGGGTTATAACTTTAGGAGCTAACGTTGCGAAATATTAATGCTCGTACACCTTTATATATATATATATATATATATGTATATATATGTATATATATATATATAAAAAACCATTTGACCATCCTCGAAACGCAAACCAGTAGGACTACTTTATTTTACGGATGTTAAGTACTAGTAGTCATAATGGCCGGTGTTTTGAGGATGCCACTGCACCAGTCGATACTAGTATCTAATTTCAGTTCGTTCCCGACACTCGTAAACTAGCGGAAACGAATAAAGATTTTGATCTTTATTATATTTCCATTGCAATTGAATACTCTAATACAAACCTTTAAAATACATTTTCACAAAATGTATATATTGTGTTATTATATGTTTAGCAAAGATAAAATATGTTTATCCCGGGAAATAGTTCATGCATATCATATTATTATTGTGCGTAAGATCAAATAAATTGGTGTATGTTTGCTTTATTAATATAAAAGAAATGTTCTTTTGTAGAAGTTCAAAGTAACTATATTTAAGCTATTTATTTCGTTGTGCTAGGAACTCAAATCAGCCAACTATGTTATAGTAGATTAGCTTCATACCTGAAGCATAGATCTATGCATATACATTTGCTGTCTGTTGTAATCAATATTAGTCCCTCTAAATAAATCTAGTAAATAATGTTCCTCCGTCAAATAAACCCAGGATGAGAATATCTTTGGCTATTATACCGACGCCTATACAAACTAGATCATAACAAAATTGGGCGACATCTGAATCATATTTTTAATATTATTTTCGTTCAATAATATCCTGTCTGGCGAACATTTATTGAATTCACAGCTGATACAAAATCAACGTTGATGTTTCCAATACAAGCCATACTCATCTTGAAAAATCGTTAACTATATATATAAAATAAATGAATTTGACATTATTTCAATTTATCAGGATCAACACGTATTTCCAGCGCACAATAGCTACCAATATGTTCCATCTACAAATGTTTAATTCTGTAGAAAACAAAAATCGAAAAATATTTGAATTACTTTTTATTCTATCAAAAATTATTTTCATGGTCACTTAGTTTATAGGCTAATATAGCTAATACGATGTTTGTACTTCAGTCATGCGCAGATGTAACATGTGAAATAACATACAACACTGTGAATTTAATTTTTAAACCCAAAGTTATGCTGTGTAGTCTATATTAATGTAATTATTTTACATGGTCAATTAGCTAGTCGTCCTCGGAATATAATTTAATTACAAGTATTTATTAACAAATTGTTGTTTCTCATTGGATGAGCACTGGGAAATTATAGACTTACTCCAAAAGCCTCATCCAATAACTCGCCTACGAGTTTCGTTTCTAGAGATCGACTTTATGGTTTAACCCCTTATCCACGACACGATCCAAAATAAGTAATACATTTCGCAGTTCAACGTTTAACTATTTCTTTTACTGCATATTCCATTGCAACTTATATTTTGGTAAGTCTTCGAAAACGCTTTATTTATTATTAAAACAATGAATTTTAACCGCGTTATTAATAATGAAAATGGAAAATATGTTATGGTATATAGGCTATGTTAGTTATTTAGAGGGTTAACAAGGGATGCAGGTCTGGTATTACAGGCATTGGTCCCGGCTGTCGTTGGTTACAATGCAACCTGTCTCCCTACACCATCTCTAATGACAATTGAGCTGGAGAAATTTGAATACAGCAAAACGGATCTCCGATAGAGAATAATTGTCAGTTAATACAAGCCGTCAGCGTGTGATTGGTCGTGGGTGCAACATATGGGCCCATGATGGACCTGGGCTGGGTCTTATAGGGAGGGCCGCCGGGGGGACAGGGGAGACTGATGGAGAGACAGAGAGAGGGTGAGACAGAGAGAGAGAAGGAGAGGGAGACGCGCGACGTCAACCCACAGAGCACGCTATGCAGTAAATCGGCGACGTTGCGCCAAGAATCCGTTGCGTTACATTACGGCTCATCTCAAATATTTAAAGCGGCGCATCTCAGTCCGTACCGTCTCTGTTGGCCGCACTAGGCTCTACGTGTTTGTCCTACATAACACAAGGGCTATGATTACACAATCCTCATCGCCTACCAATAACGATGGACTGTGACATTATTATGCTGTTTTACCTGGAGAATAGTAGGGATTCGAACAGGAAGGTAAGTAGTAAAAGCATATGTTTAGTATTACCATCTGTAGTTAAATATGACCATATGTAGCTAAGAAATTATCGTTATGTATGTGCATACATGTACATAATCGTGCTTATCAAAGCACAGTATACCATAAAAATAATAAAATAATAAAATTCAAACAAAATGTATTAATAATAATAATAATAACACCCAAAATAACTATAACACATTATTTATCTGTAGTAAATTAACATTATATTATTTAACATTGAAAATTAAGTTACAAACTATTCGATATAATTTGTATTATAAATTACAGCAATAGCAATGGACGAAGTAGAGAACCTTGCATGACACTTTTTATAACATATTACTATAGTACTAGTATACTATTTGTTATCACGACTGACTGAAATATTTAACCATAGATTTGTATTAATATAAACGTGACTGTGTTGGATCGACCGTGTTGGAAGGTAGTTTTGTCCCATATGTTGCACAAGTAACAAGTGTTTCAGCAATAAAGAAAACCACGTGATACTTCAATAATCAGTTTAAGCCTACTCAATATGGCATATATTATTGGACACGTACATGCTCTGAATTCAGTGCTGTAAGGTAAAAATAACATATGCTTAAATTCGGTCTTTATTTATAACAATAATAGTTTAACTCTAATTAATAATAAAAATGCCATGTTAACTTACATACTATAGTATTAAGTAAGTATTTCTTTTCAGCTTCGGAAATAGTTATAAGGTTATTCGTTTTCTTAGGACATTACCGAAATATTGTTTAATAATAATATACGCGTGTCTCTAAAATTATAAGTACGAAACCATTAAAACCTTGTTTATAATTAACGAGGATTATCATGCACACTTGTGAGCCTAAAGAAATAAATCCCTGTTTTATTGTTAGCAATTTTGCCAAAGCGTCAACAGGAGTTTACTGAGAGCAAGACGTGTATACAAATTTCAAAAAGGCCAACACCGAATAATGCCGCCTCAACGTGCTCCCGTATGCAAATTCATACACGCGACAAAGCGTGAACGGCCCGCGCCGAAATCGATGCGGGTGGGGACGTATGATCAAATAAGAGATGAGCTGTACAATGGAGTATGGAGCACCGGCGTGCGACAGGAGCATGCGCAACCAGATGGTGCAGACCCTTGAACGTGACAATACTACCGTTTTACAAGCCAATGTGTTCACATATTTAATTCGATATCCAACAGAGCGGGCATAGTTAGTGGCGTAAAATACAATTAGTGCATTAACCATTGGTTTTTACAACCTCTAAATATCCACAGTATATGGGTGGCTGCTATCATTAACTGTGGTTTAATATTTTGGGATTTCTTTATGAGAGTGAACAGTTGTAAAGAGTAAAGAATGAATACACGTTAGAGAAATAGCATCCTCTACCAACAGCTCGTATAATTTAATCACCTTATGTAATGTACAAAATGAGTGACTTGCCCTGTGAGGCAGAGGATGTAGAAATAGGTAATATTTTGCAAAATTAATTTTCGTTTAATTTCAGACCTGACATTGTCTACTTATACTAATAATTATAAGTTATAACTGAAATATGATTGAATCTTTCACAAGTAAAATTAATTTTAAAAGCAAGCATTCACTTGTAAAAAACGTTATCTACTATCAGATTGTAAACAAGTTATTTAAATTGAAAACATTATAAATAAAGAATATCATGAGTTGAATGATGATCATCAATATATCTTTGTATCTTTGTATGATTTAAAATAGTTATAAACAGAAACTGCGTCGTAATATCTGAAAGAAGTAAAGCTATACTATTAACGTACAGTTCTAAGAAGATAATATTGTAGAGGTACCCCCCCTCTCCCCTCTCTCTCTCTCTCTCTCTCTCTCTCTCTCTCTCTCTCTCTCCCCTCTCTCCCGTCTTTCTCTGTATGTCTCTCTCCCTTCTCTGTCTGTTTCTCCCGCTCTCTCTCTCTCTCTCTCTCTCTCTCTCTCTCTCTCTCATTCTCTCTCCTCTCTCTCCCGTCTTTCTCTGTATGTCTCTCTCCCTTCTCTGTCTGTTTCTCTCCCCCCTCTCTCTCTCCCTCTCCCTCTCTCTCGTTCCCGTTACAGTCACTGATGCAGCTATTTAAATGGTTAGTCACCCCTACTGTCCCACTTATTAATCCTGAAAAGTCAAGCCCCACCCATATATATTTAATATTTACATAATTAAACTACATATAGTCAAATCACATACTCTTAGTTTATTGAAATAATTAATACCGATATCACATTATTGCGAAACTGCCTGCAACGGAACTAAATGCATACTGATATATAATATTATATATCTCAACTGTCCATCCTGCCATCAACACGTGTTGTACATGACATACATCACTCAAGATTGTAATACCCCTCCCATTCTACCTGTCGCACAGACGTGGAACAGTCTGGACTATTCCACCTGTTCACACCACGTGACTATGGTGATATATAGGCCTATTCCAATCAATACGAGATAGCACCTGTTGCACAGACCCCGGATGTTGAATTAACCACTAGGCTCTGATAAGAATACGTTTGTAGTCGTTATTGATGGCTTATATTGTCTAGCAGCGTGTGTAGTTCGATATTTTTGGGTGGATTATGCTCATTGAAATTATGCATATTATTCATAACACAGTTAGTACTATTTTACAATTAAAAGTACAATGGCATTGCCTTCATTTGCGGTGCTCAGTATGACGAACATTCATCTAATCGTCGTTTAGTATGGACTTGCTCTGCGCGCAATAGAGTACGATTAATATTAATAATATCTGTGAAAAAAAAGAACAACCGAGTTATGAATGTTTTAAGTTAATGCATAAGATAAAACCATATTGTTTTGTCACGATACAATATTATCGG
Source organism: Lepetodrilus elevatus (assembly GCA_034780755.1). NCBI lineage: Eukaryota > Metazoa > Mollusca > Gastropoda > Lepetellida > Lepetodrilidae > Lepetodrilus > Lepetodrilus elevatus. The sequence goes on from JAVCKZ010064180.1 coordinate 12,825, forward strand.
AAAACAGTAGCTTTTTTATTTATTCAGTAAGCTACCTGGGATATCATATGTAAATCTCACGTTAGATACAGGATGACATTCATCTATATACTGTCATAAACTATTGACTATAGTGTCATTGTATTCGCTAGTAATATTAAATACTTCAACCAATATGTGGTTACCATGGCAACTGTACGCAACAGCTGTACGAGCACGGGATATTGAAATTATTATCTCGGTAACATGTTCTCAAATGAATCGGGATTCAGAGCATGTCAAATTATTTAGTATTCACGAAAAACGAATAAATAAATATTAATTTTTGCCTGGGTTCGAGAACAAAGGATAAGACAACCTGTACAACAAGTGTTAAATTTTAATGCAGGAGAGAACTGTGGGGGTTAACCGTGACAATGGCGACTAGTCGACTAGGGTTCCAGGATTAACACTTGCAACGATTAATATTTCAGCGACACAAAACATGCATCTAACTCACCCCAAGTAGTTTCGGCTAAGCGTCATATATATATAGCTATAAATATTAGTATTACGTCTGTGGTAGAATAATTCTAAACTTGAAAAACATGAAGCCACAGATAACATTAATTGTAAAAATAATTGAATCCAAAAATTATCAGCTTAGATATTTGGTAAAATCGAATTATAAAGTTTAAGTGAAGCTTTTAATTACTACAACTTCTATTTTCTTTTCTACTAATAATGACAGTAGCTTACAAAAAAAAATCTAATCCAGCGAAAATTCATTTTATAGCAAGAATTCAAACTCAAAGGGTTACTTTCTTTTCCTTTTGAGTATAGTATTACGTAAAAGAACTAACTTTAGCTACATGATGCATCGTTTGTGTATGAGACAGTGAATTGTCTTTCAAATATGTAGGGCCTACTCTGTGAATGTAACGTTAACATGAAAATTGAAATATGGCCAAAACTAAACCGCCTCTCGTATTTCTGTAGTAAACGTTACATTTTGTTGTCAATGTTACATAGAACATAAATATTAAAACCATGCTGTTTTAATGGTTTATAAGCATATATTATTATAATAGTATAAATCACGTGTCGTATTGTATCGAATAGTACGAACAAAGGAAATACAATAATTGATGTACGCTACTTGTTGTAACTGTTCTCATGTACCCTCTCTGTCTCTCTCTCTCTCTCTGTCTCTCCTCCCTCTCTCTCTCTCTCTCTCTCTCTCTCTCTCCCCCTCTCTCTCTCTCTCTTTCTCTTATTTCTTTTCCCATCTCTATTTATTCTGTCCTTCCATCCATCCACTCACATATTCATCCATTTCGTTTCTGTCTATTTAGCAGTCTCCCACTAACTATCTGTATCTAATCTCTTACTCTATCTGTCTGCCTGTCTTTCTCACTTTCACTGAGTTTTCCCCTCCCCACTACCCTGGGCGTATGAACAGTAATGTGATCAGTATGTATTGCAACACCGCCTCCATTACAGCTGTCAGTTCTGATTACACCTAGCCTTGCATTCCTGTACCCCACCCCCACCCCCACCCCCTACACCTTCATCCTCTCTCTCTCTCTCTGTCCCCCCTTCCCTTTCTCCTCTCCTCCCCACTATCTTAATCTTTCTCTCTGTCTCTCTGTCTCTCGCTCTCTCTGTCTATGTCTCTCGCTCTCTCTGTCTATGTCTCTCTCTCTCTCTCTCTCTCTCTCTCTCTCTCACTCACTCACTCTCCCTCCGTCATTCAATTTCTCCTCTCCTCCCACTATCTTAATCTTTCTCTCTTTTTCTCTTGCTCTCTCTCTTTCTCTCTCTCTCTCTCTCTTTGTCTCTCTCTGTCTCTGTCTCTCTCTCTCTCTCACTCACTCACTCTCCCTCCCTCCGTCATTCAATTTTTCTTCTCCTCCCCCACTATCTTTATCTTTCACCCCTCTCCCCCTCACTCTCCTTTCCCTCCCCTCCCTCTTCTATCTCTTTCTCTCTCTCTCTCTCTCTCTCTCTCTCTCTCTCTCTCTCTCTCTCTCTCTTTCTCTTGCACTCTCGCTCTCACTCTCACTCTTTTGCTCTCTCACTCTATCTCACTCTCTCTCTCTCTCTCTCT
>JAVCKZ010064191.1:0-14879 GCA_034780755.1 Lepetodrilus elevatus
TAGGGGTCTGCTCCTTTATAGCTGTTCTGTCTGTACGTTCCGTCCAACGCGTGTGCAGTTACACTGTGCGGTGTTGATCCTTGGTAACCTCATATGCGTCGGAAAGAAAGTACAGACAGAACAGCTAGATAGGAAGAGCGCCCTGTCCAGAATATGCGTCCAAGACTGTCAATGGAACACCACCAAGACTTCACTCTTGAGCACTACTAAATTGGCATCAGTACTATGGACAAGACACTACTGCATCGTGAGAAGGACAGATAGACGACACTCAAGTAATCACTCTCTGTGCACATTTGTTTTATTAAACAAATAAATCACAAATTGACATCGGACTGATATACTTCATGCAGAGACAAATGTACTCCATCGTATGTACAAAACGTCGTCGGCTGTCGATGACCTCGATGGCGAGTCGCGCCCCGTAAGTTCACAGGAAAAGCCTTTGGACGGCTTGTCGACGTCCACAGCGTGTCGACAGATGGGTTGGGGCGGACCCCTCCCAAAAGGTTTGGGGGTAGGGGGTAGAGACAGATGAAGGTCGGGTGTAGGTGCGGCTCCTCACACCCGGACCAGAGCGGACAGAGTGGCGTCCCAGAACACGAAACCAGCGTGAAGTTCACAGAACTAGTTTCGCGGGTCAAGCTCAACGCCTACCAGAACACCATTCGGCGTTTCCGCTGTATACAATGGAATTTATATAATATTGAGACTGGGCTGAAGCTATCATAATTTGTTTATGGATGCTATCTAATTGAGAAGGTAGGGGTAGATAAAATGTCTATAATATATAGATTCCACTGTAATCCATTCAGTTTAAATATCACACAATGTACGCAATTGATTAGTTTTAATTATATCACCCAGTGCAAACAAACATAAGCGTTCACAGTTTATCGTTGCAGTCAGCGTAACCGTACACAGTTTCAAAGTGTATAAAGAACGTAATCAACGTAATCAACTTATCACAACCTATTGTTTGAGGACACAGCAGTCTGGCAGGCGTTCACTTGACGAGCCTCGTTCTCGACTGTTATTTACAGTAGCAATAATGGCAACGTCTGTAATGAAGTGAATGGGCCCCGGATGTACACAGAACGTCACCCGAAGGTCAAGGTCGAGGGCTGGGTCAAGTATAAGGCATGAAGTGACGTTGATTGTAGGTCATCCGAAAATTAAGACTCCTCCTCTTCCCTTCCCTTGAGTTTGCGTGTGAAGGCAACATAGTCGAACTGTCCTTTGGCAATGGGGGCTTCCTTCCACGTCTGTTTGATCTGTGATGGGGAAATTCAAATATATTTTAATATTTGTTTGACATGTCAGTAGAGTAAGTAAAACATAATGTGACGTTCAAGACGAAGCTAAAATACTATATCTGACTAGGCATCAATTAGAATAAAAGCGCATTTCTTTCCACGTCTGTTTGATTTGATAGCAGATGTATTTTAATAATTGTTTGATATGACGTTCAACACGAAGCCAAAATACTATGATATCTGGATAGGTAGCATTTAAAATGTCCTCCATGTGTTTTATAGGATGTCTATAGGATCAAACTGGTATACACGCCAGGGTGTCGTTTCTCGAAGTTCTCTTACCTACCACGAGACCATAAGGACGCTCGTAGCCATATCTAATACACTTGGATTGTGCACCCCATAGTGGATATACGAGAGCTTCGAGAAACGATACACAGAATTGGAACTATAAAGGAATGCAGAAGGACGGAATCCGAAGTTTAAATGTTTGCAGTGCAAACCTACCTCATCAGCTGTGAAGTTATCACCAGTATTTGCTAGCAAGTCCTTGATGCTGAAACACAATGAAGAATGATTGTAATAGTGTGACAAATGTTTCAACATAGTCATGTCATCTTCAAGAACTAGAAGACACATTGGAATAAGACTGGCACCAGATTCCTCAAGCGGGGATCCAATATTTAGTAGAAATCTCCATCTACTACATATTGGAACTCGACTTGAGGAAGCTGGTGCCATTCTTATTCCAATATGTCCACATATTCTTGAAGACTACATGTACCCTTAGCCGTTTGGAAATTCTTAGTATAGTTACAATACAACTTCTATATTTATATGTTTAAACAGGCTAGTGGTCCTTAAATATATTGTTTAGTATGTTTATGAATTTAAATTCACGTGTGCAGTCTCTGTCGGCTTAGATTTGTAAAATATGTTTGTAAGAAAACAGTATTAGAGAGTTTTTAAAACAATAATTGACATTTATCATTTAATGAATACTTGAAAAATCATTGAAACTTCCACGAAACGTCTTTGGCAATGAGTACCACGTTAGATGGGCCGGACACCTAACATAACACCTATAAATCCTTTTTTAGCTTCAATTATGCGTCATGTACCCGGAACTTATTTGTTTGGGTATTAATTACACTGTGCTTATTTTAATTATGTTGTGAGTGCGTGAATGAATTATTGTTTTACGTCACAACGTGAATAATTACATTGAACTTAAAATATACTTCTCCATGCTGAAGTAGACACATATACTGCTCTATAGGGCATCTCCGGTTGCCTCCAGCAGAGAAAGGATTAACAATGATGTGTACGTACTATGGTTCTGGAAGGTGGCCCTTCCCTTCTTCGTCAAACATGGCGAAAGCGTTCTTAATCGTCTCCTCTCCGTCAGTTCCTGTACAGATAACCAGGGGTAATATAACACCGGCGTATTGATCACACATCATCACACATTGATCTTACATTGAGAATAATGTACATTGATACAACATTCATGAACATATTGAATCTTACGATCATCACACTGTTAAGGAATTGCAAATTGGTTCATATATACGTGCAAGCATTGATACCCATTTGTACCTTGCGATAACCACAATGTTAATTCATACCCATTTGTACCTTGCGATAACCACAATGTTAATTCATACACATTTAGAACTTGCAATATAATCACTTTATTATACATTTATATTATCGCATATAATCACCTCGTACTTCATTATATACATTATTTTGGTCTGTGGTAGATTTCGAAAACGGGTTTTATATGATTAGTAATGTATTGTGAGTTACTATGCTAATTGCAATGACAATAGGTTGGCAGTTATGATAACTAGATCTAATGAATGTGGGTGATCATGATTGTGAGTGACTAAGTGTCTATAATACGACATACCTCCCATCTTTTCACCGAAAAGGTTGAGGAAACTGGTGAAGTTTAGTTGACCTGTGGATTCTTTCAACATCGACTCCAACTCGCTGTCTGGGGGTACTCTACCTGTTAACAGCAAAGTGTATACTTATGTTATACATCAAATATGTTTCCAGAGTCAACCTTGTAAAATTAATTGTCAATGGCAAGTCCTTTTTTGAGTGCAAATAGTGTCTTGTTCGTAGAGGATCGACCATCCATAGATGTTCTTTTGTATTGGGGTTTAGAGGAGCTCTCAAGATTCAAGATCCATAGTCTCAGAGGTTCAAAATAAATAGTTTCAATATAAATAATATTGATTCGTGACAAGACCCGCTGAACTGCTTTACCTTCTTTGCCGACTTGCATCTTTAACTATTCTTAGGGGATATTTTGAATAGAAGTATTCGGGTGAAAATAAGGTGTGACATAAACTAAAGTAGAGGAATGCCAGTGTGCTGATGGTAGTGCAGTTGTACGGTAGATAGCTCAGCAGCCAAAATAGTTCCGAGTTGGAACCCGTCACGTGGTCAGAGTATCTATATATATAGATGGCCAGTCACATTGCCGACGCCGTCGGGATAGAATGCTTTGGTTGTGTGATAGTGCAGTTGCATGTATCATCGTTGGTTTGTCAGTACCAATCGGTGTTCGCATGTTTACTGCAACAAGTAGCGCTACGGAGCACTTCATACCATAAACTGACTGGTTGAGGATTTAGAGAATTATTCTAGCAAGCATTCTACACCTCAAATACAATAACAATACTACTACTACTACTACCACTGCTGCTGCTACTACTACTACTACTACTACTACTACTACTACTACTACTACTACTACTACTGCTACTTCTGCTACTACTACTACTACTACTACCATTACTACCATTACTACTAACAAATACGTTTTTTTAAATTGGGGTTTAGAGTCGCTTTCTAGATGAGTTCTCTAATGTCACCACTTGTCAGTTTAGAGAAGAAAGTTAACTGCAACATCCGTAGCGCTGAATGTTGCAGTAAACCTGCGAGCACCGACTGGTACTGACAGACCAAGGATGATATCTCCATCGCCACTCTACAGAAAGCGGTGCTACTACTACTAACTACTAATAATAATAATGTTATTTTTAAATAATAATAATATTAATAATAATAATAACTACAAATATAAAATGAATACAAACAAAATACAGACACGCAAAGGGAAATCTGCACAGACGTAGTTTAGTTAATCCGTGGTTTAAGGGTTAGGTTTTGTGCATACTGACAGCAGTATAACCTAACGCTTAAACCTAGTTTAGCCTAAACTGTCGTTGAACTGTAGTTTGTGCATACGGACCCAGCAGTATTTGGCATTGATATGCTAATTAGCTGTTAACTAGGTAATTTGGTTCCACTCTACGTACTAGTGATAATATAAAGTGAATAAATAAAGATACTAGTATTACAGATTAAGGAAACGTCAGCATTATATTGTATGGATATGTATTTTTTTTTTTATTGATTTAGATTTAGGATTAAATTACGAAAGTATAACACTGACGATTGATTGATTGAGTTAGTGTTTTTTGTCACAGCCGGAATATCTCAAAAGTAATAAATAATTCAGACAGTGCAAACGGTAAACTATTAAACCATCTCAAGCACGTACTTCCTTGGCTATATCGACAGATAATGGTGTATGCGATATGTCTTTACAGTATCTATGTCATTGATTGTGAGACTCTTACCCAAGTTGGAGTAGATTTCTTTAAGATCGGCTAAGTCGATGATGCCATCCCTGTTGACATCGATCAACGTGAAGGCCTGAGGAAACAAGGAACAGAGCCTGAAGAAACAACAATTACACAATACGTCGACAGCGTTGTAAGTTACGATTTCAAAGCATGTTCTTGATACCTGATTAAAATATCAATACAAGTGCGTACTAATCAAACACAATTAGTGGTATTAATTTGCAGCATGGGTAGATAACTATTTCTCAAAACTGCATCGTTAATTGTGACATAATATTGAAATGTTCTGGAATTTTACTAGTCAAAGAAGCTTGTTCGCACGCAATGCACCCTCGAACCCCAAGTCATTATGATCACACCTAACCTACATATTTAATGGAAGAGTAGTCATAATGACCTGGGTATATATCGTTTCTCGAAGCTCTCAGCCGCTAATGGACCATAGTAAGCTCTTTGCCGATAGCTAATGCAATGCTAAGAGAGTGCTATGGTCCCTTAGCGGCTAAAAGAGCTTCGAGAAACGATACCATGAGCTTCGAGGATGCATGCAATGTTGAATTAAATATATTTTTGAACATTGTGTATGTTGAAGGTATTCATAAAACATGTTCAACATGGTTCCTGAATAGTTTCCTGAGTATTCATATCAGAATATTGACCCAAATATCTACACACCATGCTTCTGTTAAGCTATTGATTGACACATATTGTAGTTAATATGGATGTACCATTGACAGAAAACATGTAAGAACACATTTTACGGCTGGAAACCGATAGATTAACGTAACCTATGACCTGTAGTAAACGTTGCATAGCGTTAACTTGTAAGAACAAGAAGTACTTAGTAATACTATCTTGGACTGGATCATGCATTGTGACGAATTAACAGAAATAAATAAATGAATAAATAAATGAAAATATATTAAATAAATAGGATACATAAGATATCATGTATTATATATTACAGAATGTAATCTTAGAAGATAAATGAATAAATAACAAGAAATAAAAGTAACTAAAACAAGAAATAAGATACCATTTTATGAAGCTAATTTAATAAAAGAGCAATGCATAAAGTAATATTGTCTGTCAATATGTTATTTTGAAAAATCACCTTGAATATTTTGAATATGAATTATGAATATTATAAAAATAAGAAGAATAAAAAAAAGAGAACAAATATATACATGTTATGCATGTTAATAAATTCTGTCAAATTAAAGAAAGAATAACATAATTATCAAAGAATAAAGCCAATAAACTAAATAAATATCTTTAAAGGTAGTATGTAAATCCAAATAGTATAAATAACTCCATAGTAAGATCCCAGCGACAAACGTAGCATGTCTGTATCCAACGAAAAGTAGATAATCCTTTGTAATCCCGCGAGAATATTGGGCACACGGTGTTAATCCACGAGAACAAAACGGTATTTCCTAGAAGCACTCACTTCTTTGAATTCCTGCATCTGGTTGGGTTTGAAGAATTTGGCCATTTTGAAGGTTTGGTCTGAAATTCAAAGAAACAGTTCATGAAAACAATGTTAACCATAATTATAGCTAAAAGTTTCTCTTTGGAAGAGTACAACAGTTACTAAACCATTTCAACATTTAAAACATACAGTTAACTTAGAAATATATCTCAAATACTTTTCCAATGAGTAGGACCGTATTCTCGAAACTTCACAAAGTAAGAACATCTTAGACAAACAAGACATATTTAAAATTGACATAAGCAGAAAACCAGTTAAACAAATTCTTACTACTTACGAACTTCTTATTACTTACGAAGTTTCGAGAATACGGGTCCTAATATTTAACACTAGGATATATTACTTATTATTCAGAAAAACAAGTCTAGATAACATATTATTTTCTGGTGCGTACGTGTGTATTTTGTCCGCCTTTTACACCAACGTATTTCTCTGTACAATCACGACAGTTAACAATAGTGTATGTACTTATTAGATGATAAGCGAAAGTGTCTTATCCACGTTATGCGTGTCAACTGATGCGCATGCGCAGAGCGTAGCTTCCAGCGCTAATGTGGTCTGACTGCATATGGAGGTGGAAGCTCAGGTTACGCAGAAATCGGCGCTTCCATTGCATTGGAATCATTGGAAACCCGGATGAACAGAAACTCGGGCAATTACAGAGTGTAAGAAGCACACAGATAATATCATGTTCCACTCTTGTCTGGTTTAATATAGTGGGGGTTAATATTAGTTTGATATGGTATTTAGGTAATTCATGGTAAATAAAATTGGAATAACATTTTGTCAAAAATATGTATTGCTATGTTTAGTTTAAAATATCAATCAATATTTTCCGATTCATTCCACTACTTATAAGAAACTTGAATAAAGCTGATGACTTGTTATTTTAAACAATGTTATTTTAAACAAAATAATACTACATATAATACGTGTTCCATTAAATATGTAAACATTTTGCAAAAGGCATATACGAGATATAATTTATGTAAAATATCCATATTTGGTACATGTATGAGAAGGTATGTAATAATATATATGTAACCCCTACTAGCATAGAGACCTCTAGTTGTAAGGCAAAATGTCTTATATAATTTCACTTAGTCATCACTTTTCGTGATATCTTTAACAGGTCACCCGGGAATATCTGTCCTGTTTGCCTCTCCGCTTACTATAAGTGAGAATACATGTTCACATAAACCAAAATGTACTGTGAACACGGTTCAACATCGACAGTACCAGAAGGAAATCAAAGCTCTCAATAGCGCTTTAATGATTCCTAAGTTTGATTGGTCTGATAAGAAGACATCCGCTAGCCACAAGACATTGGTGCAAGGAGACAGGTGTTGTCTCCATACAGCGTTGATACAGCCAGGCGCTGTCAGAAGTCCTGGTCCCCCTTTCCTCATATGGCTAGCAGCGCAGTAGCTAGGAGGTGTAGGGTTACAGCAAAGAGCGGTACCACCGCCGTACTTGCATTAACAGCCTTGTAACGTGTGGTACCGGTGTATTGTAACATGCGCAGACACAGCGAAGCATGATCAAACATTGTTGTACAAATGTATATGCACAGTCAGTAGGTTATAGATAGCATGATCAAACATTGTTGTACAAATATGTTTGCTCATTCAATAGGCGTTTGATAGCATGGCAAACCATGTTGTACACATATGCTAATTCAATAGGTTATATTGATAGCATGATCAAACATTATTACACAAATATATTTCCTCATATTTCCTCATTCAAATTTTAATTATTTTGTTTTCGTAATTAATTCATATTTATGTAACCAATATGATTAGTTCTGATTTCGTTACGGACATACATAACACAACTGTTAAACAATATAGACGCACTTTTGTTTTTAAATCATTGTAAGTTTTAAACTGTGTTAATGAAACAAAATCGTGAAGATTTATTTATAAAGTTTCGGATTGAATACTGCAGCGAAACAGAGAAATCATAGCGAGAAATGTGTATATGTTTTGACTGGTGTATACGAGGAAATTGCAATGTCGTTTGAGGTTACGGGGAAGCGTTACCGAGATGTGTCAAAGATAAATCCAGCGTGAGTTAATCTGTTGAAAGAAAACGTTGCTTACAACCAACTCTGCTGCAAAGTAGCGTACAAATCAACAGCCTTTTCGTTTGTTTTAAGAGGGGTTTACTATACTAGTAATTATCTGCGTAATGCAATCTAGCGTCCGTGTCAAGATGGAGCAGATTTCGAAGAACCTGTATGCTTCTTCTCTGTAATGATTCCAACCTCCAACATTGACAATATTCAGTACGCCAAGTCGAAAGAAGATCACACAAAAAAAGTCTTAATAGTATATCTAAAAAAAATGTTTCTTGAAAATTAAACAGTCTGTTAATTAATGCACCTAGATTTCATTAGCTGGCAAATTTCCACTGAAATTTATACTTTGATAAATGCTATTATTAGATTGATTTGATTTCCAGGAATACGTTTATGTGAATTAGATGTAAATAGTTTTCTATGTTTTACGTAGAAAGCTGTTCTTCCAAAGTACACCGTGATTTGACTGAAATACGCTGGAACATCAGATCCTTTAACCGGAGACACGACACTGTACATCCTATGTTCGGAGTTGTACGTGATATTACTCGAATATGATGTTTAACTATACGGATACAACTCCAACATACTGAAGATCAATCCGAGATATACCAGTCCAAGAGCAATGTGGCAGAAGGTACAGACTTTCGGGAAAGAATGGAAAGGAAGGTTGAAGGTTTCGTGAAAGATCACTGAAGGTCAAATCGGTCAAACTTTAAAAGACTTCTTTTTGCGCGCATTTCGAATGTTGAAGACAATAGCTGTTTAAAATGTTGAAGATCTTCCACAAGGTGTTATTATTGAGTGGCAGGTTGAGATGGTTGAGATGGTTTGGGTGGTTCGGAGGTGGGTTTAAATATTTGCTGAATTAGCAAAAGTCCGGAGGGTAAAGAAATAAGAAGATAAAAAAGAAACAATGATTAAAAGTGTTTTAATGTTAAAGAGGGTTTTCACACGAGGGTTGAGGTTATGATATCAAGTTTACCTGCCGCTTTTCCAAATCAAAAAATGCAAAGGAGAGATGCTTGTCCTATGCGATGCTGCAGTAATCCGCTGCGAGAAGAGACTGATTGGAACCGGTGTCCCGACCCTATATATACGGGACATGCGCACATTCCGTCACAGGGAAAAACACGTGCCTGGGTAGGATCTGTAACGACAAGTCATTACGGAGGCAGTTGCCCTCCGGAACGCATTAACATATCTACTGGACGGTAGTCTGGCCAGACGAACATGGAGTAACCAAAGCTAAGCTTTAATGATGTTTTAATAAATATTATGTCAGTCACTGCGACTGTACACGTTGCGACGGCACTGGTAGGTATGGGGAGGGATTGGAGGGGCATATCGAATTACCTGCAACCGTGATGATGTCTCGGTCGTCACGGGTAGACCCCTAACCGTGTTTACGTCACAGGGAGCATATGCATGCACATTATTACGTCAATTTTTGCCTCGTGGGAGTCGTCGAAAACCTGGGCAATTAGCTTAATACAGGCAAATGATAGTCTAGGGGAAACTGCATGAGGTATGGATTTCTGAAGCTGATGTATGCAATATACATTAGAGAGCGGCCACCATATGTTGTTGTTGTATGTAATCTTAGATTTACGCGAAAAGTAGCAGCTTGTGTTAACATATACATAGGTTGGTATAAACACTGCATGCTAGAAAAACTACTGGTACCTATGCTTAACTTGACGTTGTATAAACATGTACACAGAGACTAGTCCATTTCTGAAAGTAGGTAGAAAGATTCTGAAGATATGTTACCTTCAAGTTTCAATACATTCTTGGGAAACGTTCAAGAACCTAACCAATTAAATAACTGGTGTCAATATCGTAGAATCCTAAAATACACTGTCAGGAAACGTTAGATTTGAGAGAATGTTTCCTGTAACGCTTCCAGATAGACAAAAACGTAACGCATTTGCATTTATTCTAACTGATTTTGTTAAGTGAATTTTACTTGTCTTCTGGGCCCCTATTCTCGAAACTTCTTTAGATCTTCTTAGCCTAAGAACGTGAATAGCTCATGCTATAGGTATCCTTAAGATAAAGTTCTTAGGCTAAGAAGATCGTAAGAACGTTTAGAGAATAGGGCCCCAGGGTCTGAAGAATCACATCAGAATATGCATTACATAACAACGCACACAGGGAGATATTATAACTGTAAATGAAACTATATAATGGTCAGAGAACATGATTACATGTAATTATTTTCCTCGATGTTACCTATAGCCAAAACACAAATTCAAGTATACAGAATAAGCTTCCCAATTGAAAAACATACATTACGATTAATTGATGGTGGCCACTGGCAACCAAGTTGCGACCAATCACAGATTTAATAATTTTATGAGTAAGTTCTTGCAATCTATTCTGGGGATCTATTCTCGAAACGTTCTTACGATCTTTTTAGCCTAAGAATGTTCTTAACGTTATCTTAAGGATACCTATAGCACGAGCTATTCACGTTCCTAAGCTAAGAAGATCTTAAGAAGTTTCGAGAATAGGGACCAGAACTTTTAGTCACTTAGTCTGAGAACCTCTCAGTATGAGGTGTAAACATGAATTACAAAAACGAACATGACAATCGCTGTATTATAAGCTTAAGGGATGTATCTTCTAGTTTGGTTATGTTCGCACTATCGATGTGATGTTTAATGAATCATTATAAACAGATTTCCACAATAGATTTGGACTAAATTCGATCCAGGAATGGAAATAAATATTATAATAAAAAACAACGTTTGTTTTTGCCTAATGATGTATTTTTGAAATTTTGAAGCGATCTCAATAATAAATTAAAACAGCGATATTTTTGTACATCGTGTAGAAAACATAAAATGCTGTAGATACTGAGGGAAACTGCTACGCTATAAGTACATGAACGGACATTATGGTGGTCGAACAAATATAAACAAGCGACTTATTGTTTAGTCACGTGATCAACCACCCGAAATGTCATGTTCACTGTTATGCAAGTTTTGAAGCTAATTGGTGATAAATTGAAATACAATACAATATATCATCTATTGGTAATTAGTAGGTATTCTTTATTTAAAATATGCCATAATCCAAATCAATCACGAACGCGGAAGCGCTACAGCGGGGGTTAGGCGATAACATAGCTGGGCGATAATAGCTAGGGCCCCCAACCAGTATCGTTTCTCGAAGCTGTCTTAGCCAATAATAGTATAATGGACCATAGCACTCTCTTTTCCGATTGCTAACACATTGCTAAGAGAGTGTCATGGTCCCTTAGCGACTAAGAGAGATTCAAGAAACAATGCCCCGTTCTCTATCGGTGATGTGAACTTGTGATAGTGAATAAATGGTCATGACATTTTATTATAATATTATGTACATGTTTGTGCAATAATATCAATATATTGATAACTAGTCGGACGTCGGGAATTTGTAGCTGTGTGAATGATAACTTGACAAATCCAATAGACAAATCCAATGTAGTACATAGGGGAAGTTCGTTTGATCATTAAATATGTCAACTATATAAGCTGAATGCAATATCCTCCTGTGAGAAGGCTTTTTTATTGTCATTTTTCACAATAATTATGGAGTATAAAATTTAGTGTAGTGTTTGTCCACAAGATCGTTGAATGCCGTAGTCTTTTCTCTGTCTTCCCGTGGTATGATATGTTAATATGGGAATGCACACAACTTATTATAGTGTATTATTTTACGATACTTACAGCATACTAGTTATTGGTTTCTTCATTAATGTACACAGCGTTTTCCCGCTGTGTGGTATGGTATCGTATTATATAGAACCTATAATGTCTTATTTTCCTATAGAAGGCTACAAGAGACATTCCTTTCCCTTGAGGTCATAATATACGACTTCTTGCAATGTCTCCTGACTTGAGGGTAGTAGAGTTATACTAGTTTTTTTTCAGCAGGAAGGTGCAATATGGTAACTGTAGTGTCTTTCCGAGATAGTATGCAATGGTTATTGTATAGTGTCTTCCAAATGGTGTATAACCTTTCATTGTGTACTCATATAATTTGGTTTTGAATTTGAGTTTAGAGTCGCTTTAAAGATTATTTAACTTATATCACGACTTGTCAGTTTAGGACAGGAGGAAACCCGCAACATCCGTAGCGCTGAATGTTGCAGTAGACCTGCTGCTGCAGTAAACCTGCGACCACCAGCTGGTACTGACAGACTAAGGATGATAACTCCATTAATTGTCAATCTACAGACAGCGCATTCTATCAATATCGCATAAGATAGGTAACTTTCGTGAACATTGATGCCGGGCGGGAATTGAACTCGGGACCTTTGGCTCCGAAGTCCATCGTTCTATCACTGCACTACCACCCGTACTCATATCGCGGGGTATAATAGTTAAAGTGGTTTCTAGTAACTTTCTAACCAGTGTCATGGTGGTATGGACCACGCGGGTCTTCCCGTAGGATGGTACAAGATGTATTGTAATCTTCTCGTACAAGATTTATTGTCGCCTTATCGTGATACATTTATTGTAGCGTTCCCAGTGGGATGGTACAAGATGTATTGTGGTTGTCTCGTAGACGATTTATTGTATTATTGTATTGTTCCAGCTAGATGATGTACGATTTAGTGCAGTCTTTCGGTATGCTGGTGCAAGACTGAGTGAAGTGTAGTCTTCCATGCGATGGTGCAAATTTCTTCCAGTAGGGCATACTGTTTATAGTGTAGTCTTCCCGTAGAAAGGTATAATTATAATCTTTATTATATTGTTTTCACACGGATTAAGGTTTCAGAGCTGTTCTTTCCTATGTCAGTGTATCCCATAGTCGACACCGTCTATAGTTGAGGGGATGGCATATGTATAGAGCTACATGTTTTACTTCTCAGCAAATCATTTACACTGTCAGCGAGTAAACACAAACCTAGTTCCTATTTGTCTGTGGGATATAACGCCAAGATTGTTGACAAGTACTTAGTACATGTGTACTATTTAGTACGTCAGCTGAGCGTAGTTCCATTATCCCACGCACATATAGAAGTAGGAGATGGATTACGTATCTGAACCATGATGTACCACGCAAGTATACGTTACTGATCAGGGGCGTTATATTTGGTCATCAAGGAACACAAGGTTGGTAGACCTGAGGTAACAACGAGGGACAAATGGACCCTTGCATGTAATCAAATTAGACATATGCCGATTGCATATGACTATGTAATGGATCCATTTGCAATAGTATACGTGCATTGCATACATGAACATATATAATGTGGTATTGCGCACTTCCGGTTATTAGTGATATACCGGTAGGCTATACGGAAGATACGTTATAATAGTAATATTAGAATCTCGTACGTCTTTCTCATTATAGTACAACTATAGTTGTAATGATAGTGGAGTAATTATCATCAAAGTTGCCTGAAGTTGAGGAATACAAAGATACAAAATATTAAAAGTAAGTAATGTTAGATATTATTTTAATAGCAAATTAACTGTAAATATTTCAATAGTGATATCGTACGAATGATAACATGTTTATAATTATGGATTTTAAGCAAATCTAGTACAATTAAAACATGTATTTTCTCCATCTTGCTATTACCTTTTAAACATGGTAAGCTATAGATAGAGACATTAATTTCGGATGTTTTTTCGCTTATCAATAATAATTTCTTTAACAATGTTAGCAACAGATATTGTTCTTTATTTTCAAGATGGCGTCTTTACGAACGACACGGAATTACTGATGTGAAGACTGTAGCCACACATATTTGGTAATATAGTGTTTTGCTAGTGCGTACACTTGGGGCTATGAGCTTTGTAAATTGCAGATTATCACCCTGAAATATTTAATATATTTTATTATACTAGTACATCAGTTCAAATGAGTGTATAACATGTGTGGTTGCACATGGCCCCGTAAATCTTAAGGAAGCTTATCAGGTTGAAAGCATGACTGGACTCAGCTAGTGGGTGGATGGGTGCTGGCTTGCAGGATGAAAGAAACAAACCTGAGAGCATCTAGACTTAGTTCTTGCCCCACCTAGAGAACATGCGGTGTCACCTTAGGCAACTGAAGTCATTTAGTTCTATATTGCATCTGTTCAGCCAGCAGTGAATGCGGACCCAGGAGGTTGAGACGGTAATATGAGTGCCAACCTTCCAGCGCTGGATACTATGAGGGAGTTTGGGAGCGAGTGAGTGAATGTGGAGTTTAACGTCGCTGTGGGAATCGTTCACTTACGACGAAGTTTAGAAGGAAATACTGAGCTATTGACCGAGGTATAGCGTGTTTACCATTCTTTGGGAGTATACTAGTAGCAGTGTAGTAGTAGTAGTAGTAGTAGTAGTAGTAGTAGGAGTAGTAGTAGTAGTAGTAGTAGTAGTAGTAGTAGTAGTAGT
>JAVCKZ010064202.1:0-14878 GCA_034780755.1 Lepetodrilus elevatus
AATACTATTAGGATTAATGTTGCTGTACTAAGACATTCAGAATCATAAAATGAGTCTAGCTCATGTCATTGTGTAGCTGAATTATTAGACTATTTCAAAATTTGATCATAGGAAATTAAATATAATAAATGCATGTTAATTAACATACTAATAATACTATTAGGATTAATGTTGCTGTACTAAGACATTCAGAATCATAAAATGAGTCTAGCTCATGTCATTGTGTAGCGCTCTTAATCCACACTGCTCCAGTCCATCCAGCTATAATGGGTACTTGGTAGGACAAGATGGAAATGTGAATGTCAACCTTCTAGCCCCTGAAATGGCAGCTTGGGTTGTGTATTCCGCAGGGAGTTGAGAATGCGAAATGAGTGCATATTAACCATGGTACTAATAACTGCAGCAGTTTTGGCATGCTTTCAAGCATTTAAAATACAGCCGTCATTTTTGTCCATTTGAAATCTGTCGATTATTTTTCACGAATCTACAGTTTCTGTTTATTATTATTCAGAAATGTACAATTTTGAAATCCATCATTTGAGATAGTGTGGACTTGGGAACATTTCAAATTGCAGTGTACCACTACTCAATTATTGAAAAATATCTTGACTACAGTCAGGACCGAACTCGATACTTCTGGCTACTAGTTCTACACTCTACCACTTGAGCTATGCAGGCTACAAAGAATGCAACCAAACTTCATAAAGTCTTTTGAAACAGTCAGTTATCCAGCAACAGCACGTGCTTCACGACGTGTTAATGCACTGTGCATGGAACAGGGTATGTGCGTGTCTCACGATACGCACGTGCAATATTTGTGCTGTATTTGAACTCAGATAACATCCTCGTAACAGACAATTTGTGAAAAGCAATGTCCTTGCTCCTGGCGGGGCTCGGACATTCTTTTTCACGAATCGTCTGTTACTAGCATGCTAAGTGGACATGATTTTTCATAGAAAATTACAACATCGTGCACGAGTCACAGAGGATGATATAATATTATTTATTTTCAATACATGTAAACTTTTCAGGTATATGTCTTCTGTATCTGTCGCCAAGTTTCCTGTATTTGTCCACCAGCTGTTGACTGAGTGACGGCTTCACCATGTCCAGACTCCGCAGAAAGTGTTTCATCAGGACGCTCTTAGACTCCATGTCTTCTGTCAGAGAACACATCGCTGCCTGAAACACACACACACAAAAGTCTATGTACATATAATTAAAGTAGCAGTTTTGCAAGTAAATGAACAAAGGGATAAATAAATAATTGCGAAAGATACAATACATGAACCATGGTAAAAAGATGGAAAAATAGAAGTATAATAAGAAGAATATTTTATTTAAGTGTCACATGTATATAAAATAAAATGCATGTTTAATAGTTTAAACAATACATAAAAACAAGCAGGCATATTGGCTTATGAGACACTGATGTGTAGTGCAGGTGCCTGTGATAATCTGGGTACCATTTCCCAAAACTCTCATTTTTATTATCCACTATGAGAATATAGCGCTCTTGTAAATGCTTGAACGCCATGTATAAAAGATTCTGACGAGAGTGCTTATGGTCATGTACTAGATATGGGAGCTTCAAGAAACGATACCCAGGTTGCTAACAATCGGGATATTCCGCTACATGGACAATTCTAATGCCATAACCGTTGGCAGATGACACATATTAAACTCACTTCTTTACACAGGTTCTCAAGGTCAGCACCTGTGTAGAACTCCGTTCTTTCGGCAATGCTTCTCAGATCTACATCGGAGTCCAATGGCATTTTGCAACTTTGAATCTTGAGAATTTTAAATCGAGTCTGCAATGGAAACATAGAGTATGAGTCTCTAAACGAATCTTGATGGACCGATTGAAAGTAAAATGAGATGTATTCCCATAGAACAAGGGCAATACATGGACAAAAATGACAACTAGATATCAGAGACAAGCAGACAATACATGGACAAAAATGACAACTAGACATCAGAGACAAGCAGACAATACATGGACATAAATGACAACTAGACATCAGAGACAAGCAGACAATACATGGACATAAATGACAACTAGACATCAGAGACGAGCAGACAATACATGGACAAAAATGACAACTAGATATTAGAGACAAGCAGACAATACATGGACAAAAATGATAACTAGACATCAGAGACAAGCAGACAAGCATGGACATGTATCCTGGGATGACAAACGGACAATGATTAGTAGATCTAGATGTACAAGTAGATGTGGGTGGAAGACAAGTAGATATGGATGACAAGTAGACATGGATGACAAGTAAAATGGACAAGTAGACATGATGGATAACAAGTAGACATGATGGATAACAAGTAGACATGATGGATAACAAGTAGGCATGATGGATAACAAGTAGACATGGATGACAAGTAGACATGATGGATAACAAGTAGACATGATGGATAACAAGTAGACATGATGGATAACAAGTAGACATGATGGATAACAAGTAGACATGGATGACAAGTAGACAAGGATGACAGGTAAAAACGGACATGATGATATGATATGGACATGGATGACAAGTAAACAAGTAGACACGAGACCATCAAGCTCACCTCTTCATCAGGGGATGGAACATACACAATTCTGTCAATTCTCCCGGGTCTAAGAATAGCATCATCAACCAGATCTGGCCGGTTTGTTGCAGCTACTACCAGCACCCTGTTGTTTTCCACACAATGTTTCTGATGAGTCGTACCCTGAAAGATAATCAAAACAGATAACATACTTGAATAGTATCATCAACAACTTCAGGATGCAAACATTTTTGCTAGGAAACATTTTTCCGTTGACTATTCCCAACAAATACATATGGCTAAGACGTTTGCAAGAATGTTTCGAGAATAGCCTCCCAGATATTTAAAAAGAATTCATACATATGTCTGGTACAAGTCAGTATTGTAAGAACGTATTTTTATCTTAAAAAGACCAGCGATGTTATTTGTCCCTGACCTGGTCCCTTCCGTCACCCTCGGCCTCCATGTCGCGGTGGATGCTGTCCGTCTTGTCGTCCAGTCTGATGCCGATGCCATCCATCTCGTTCAGCAGTGCCGACAGCACCCTCTCCTGTACCCCACGGTGACCCTTGCCCTCTGACCTCTTCCCAACAATGGAGTCAATCTCATCCAGGAATAATATGGTGGGTGCCATTGCTCTTGCCTTTTGAAAAACCTAAGAAAAAGAAAGAATAAATATGATCGGAAAATTACGTGGCAACTATTTTTAAAAACATAAAATATTATTGGGTTCAAATGCTGACCATTAAAATTATAATGATGGAAATATTGTCAATAAAATTATCTATTTTGAAGCACCCATAAAATATACAGATATAGGAAAAGTTATTTTCCAAAGAAAGCATTATTATATCTTTATTATTAGAAGTTTCTGACAAGGCGACATGTGGCCTATGCAATTCAGAGTCACAATTTTTACACTTCGCCTAATCTCAAAGGTCTATTTTCCCAGATTCCTGGACATTGTATGTTATCCTTTATAAATGAAATGAATATCTTTGAATTTGTTTATAATGTATATCATTGTTAGTCAACTTTCTCCTGTTACACAGGATACATACATCAATGCATGCTACAAATTTAATCTAACTTTATTTTGCATGTTTTTTCTTTTAGTTTCCTGTTGTAAATGAACTATATAATCATTCTCTCTCTCTTGCACTTATTCCTTATTAGGGCAGTGTTCGTGAGTGATTTATTGTTTTACGTTGCAGTGGGATCGTTACGAGGAACTAACGGTGTAATTGCTTACCTCTGCAATCAGTTGCTCAGAGTCGCCTACAAAGGGAGAGTACAGCTGTGCTCCACTGAGGGCCAGGAATGTGGCTCTAGTCGTCGTGGCAGCGGCTCGGACCAGCGTGGTCTTGCAGCACCCAGGGGGCCCGTACAGAAGGACTCCCTTGGGTGCAGGGATGCCCATACGGGTGAAAGCCTCTGGGTAAAGCATGGGCCACTCCACAGCCTGCAACACAGCAACATAGCGATACTTTACACAGCAACATAGCGATACTTTACACAGCAACATAGCAATACTTTACACAGCAACATAGTGATACTTTACACAGCAACATAGCGATACTTTACACAGCAACATAGCGATACTTTACACCGCAAATTCTACATGCTGGATGCAAAACATCAGGATGGATATGTTTATGTTACAAATTGCTAATAAAGTCGGGCGCCGTTTGTAACTAAATTATGTCGATCTTTGAATCTGAACTGGTTTTACAGTCCTGTATTCACATATTTACTCTTTCAAAAGTTATGGCATTTCCGACAATGAAGTTGGGGACAAAGACGTGGGCGCTTAACATTATTCCAGGTGTATATTACATCTCGAGTTGACATTCCGAGATCCTCCTCAGATTCCCACCTGCTTTATCTGGTCCTTGACCGCGTCCAGTCCACCGATGTCCTCCCACTGGACACGCTGGAGGTTGACCACTCCGTCCACTCCCTTCTGTAGCGACGGCACCACAGTGTGGACAGCAGACAGGAAGTGGGACATCGACACGTGTGGACTTCCTGTCTGAACAAATACATCGGAAAAACTAAAATCAACGATCAAAATTAATAATACTAGGAAAACACATAATAATTATCTGTAACACTGGTCAATATTCAATACCCTTATTACCTGAAGATATATTGTCAGATGGCATGTTATTTATTACAAATTGTTATCCATTACAAAACCCTTCTCATTATATTATGGTGTCATTTATCATGTTAATAAATCAAATGTACAATACTCTTCCTTATTTATTCTATTACAAGTTAAAAAGAATTCATTGAAATTGGAAATATTTGTTCAGATACTGATTTGGTAATACATCAAGATGACCAAAGATTTAAGAGGTAAATGTACATCTGATTAGGCTGTTCACAATAATACATTGCTGGTCTCCGTGACCTGAGGTACTCAAACAGCAGAAATACTTCTTTTATCATCATAAACTGATTATTACCTATGTTACATTGTGTTAATTATTTTACTGGTATATTACTCATGTTACCCGTGTCCTAACATATTTCGTATTTCCTGTGTGCTACAAATTGGTTTTGTGTTACCCATAGTATCTGTGTATTGTCATAATTACAGGCTTTCTGTATATCTCCCGTATTACCTGCATTACCTGTGTTTTGCACATTACTATTATATTACCATCGTGTTACCTATATTGTTTGTGTTTTACTCAGCTTACCTGTGTTATCCATGTTGCTTGTGCCTTATTTGTGTTACTTGTTTGTTACCCATGTTGCTTGTGTTTAATTCATGTTACCTGTTACAATGTTACCTATATGTTACCTGTTCTACCGGTGCCTCGCCCATGGCACAGTAGGCAGCTTCATTGCACAATGAGGCAAGATCCGCACCGACGTAGCCATTGGTGAGGTCAGCCAGGAGGTCAAGGTCAACATCCTCTGATAGAGGCAGACGGCGAGAGTGGATGGACAGGATTTCAAGTCTCTGGTCTCTGTTAGGCACATTCATCAAAACCTGGAAAATAAACATCCTTTCGTTAGAACATCCAGCATGTTCAAAGGAAATAAATCATTATTGTTATGTTGGTTTTTAAAAATTGTGGTTTAGAGTCGCTTTCAAGATACTTTCATTAATTAAACAATTATTATAAAAATAGATTTAATTAGGATTATTAATTTACAGGATTAGGATAACTCACCTCCCTGTCAAACCTCCCAGGTCTTCGGATGCTTGGGTCAAGAGCAGACGGTCGGTTTGTGGCACCAATAACAATAAGATAATCATTCGAAGTCAATGCGTCCATTGCCGACATAACGGCACTGGTCACGTGAGAGTTGTTGGAACTTCCTGTCTTTCCTCTCCGCGGACAAACAGAGTCGATCTCGTCGATGAAAAGTATACACGGACCTTCTAGACTCAATTTCGTTGCCTTCTGGAACAACTCCCTGACATTCTGTTCGCTCTCTCCTGGGTTGGGACTCAGAATCTCCGGACCGTTGATTGTAACGAGTACGGCTCGACACTTCCGAGTGAGATCCCGAATTAGAGAGGTCTTCCCACATCCCGGAGGCCCGCGGAGCAGGATACCCTTTGGTCGGGCCAGCCCTAGCTTCTTGAACTCCATGGAATGTTCTAGCGGAAGGATGAGAAGGTCCTTCAGGTCTTCAGCCACCCTCCCCACGCCTCCAACCTCAGATCTCGTAGAAATCTGACGTGACAGGACGTACCTCTCTGCACTCTGAACAGCGTCAATAACAACCTCAGTTGTCTCCCTTACTATCCCGCCTCTGGTGTTCTGTTTGGTTGATAATGAAATCACATCTACGTAGAGAATTCCGTACGCCTTTGCTAACTTCGAAGTCCTTACATCCACTGAACATTTTTCAACCACACATGTTTTCCTTAGACAATTCAGGCAGTGTCGCTTTAACGTGTCCTTCACAGTCTGTAGCTTCTTCCACTGCAGGCATTTCTCAATACTCTGAATAACCACCATCACTGTCACTGTGGTCGCATCAGAAGCTGGTAAAGCTTCTATCCTACAGGAACTGGAGTCTGAACACGTCTCGGACAACTCTGTGCCATGGTCACCTGACCTTAAAGAGACACTGCCATCGGACAACTCTGTGCCATGGTCACCTGACCTTAAAGAGACACTGCCATCGGACAACTCCGTGCCATGGTCACCTGACCTTAAAGACACACTGCCATCATACTGCACATGACTACCCTCAGGATGCACGTGGTGGGGCCACACGCTGCACACATGTGACGCCTCGGGGAGGTGCAGGAGGATGTGGGACCCGAAGGAGGTGTCGAGGTGGAGGAGCATCTCCTGACCCAGTCGACATTTCTGACTTCCGACGTCGGTGGAGACGGACGACTGCACTGTGCTGGAATGCAGCTCCATACTGGGAGTGACCTGCAGACAGTGGATAACAACAGGTCAGAGTCAGGTATTACCATTAGCAAATATATACTGGAGTCTGTCAGTGTTAGAAATTTGGATAATGAAGTAAACATTAATGTCAATTTGCATGGAGAGTTTGTGTCACATAAAGCTATTATACGTTCTCTTTTAACTTTATACATAATTCTCAGCAACATCACTAAAATATACATAGAATATTGGATTAAATATGATATTTCTAGAATATTGGATTAAATATGATATTTCTAGAATGAATTTGCCAAGAATGTTGCCATTATCATAATTTACTGTCGGTTGAGCTGCAACTAGTTTTTATCATGAGTGATATAGTACTTAACCGGTTTTGAGACTATATAGCGCAATCAATCATGCCATCGGCAAAAAGACGCTAGCTCAGTCGCATGATGTCATATGCGTACTGAGCTAACTATATATAACTCTCTGTGTCCACTGGTAGACTAACCATTGTACTACTCCAGTCCACCCAGCTGTAAGTGGGTACTTGGAATGATGAGCTGGAATATTGTCCATAGTGCATAGATATGATCATTATGGGTTGTTTCGCACCCAAACCAATTCATCTCAGTTGTTTTATGCTGGATCGTTTCAGGTTGTTTCACTCCTGCATTGTTTTATGTTCGTTTTGGGTTGGTTTGTCTCTCCATGTTTATAATTTAATATTTAAGTAATATTGCCAGGACTGAAGTGGGAGAAAGTTCTCCTGTATGTCTGGTGGCCGATGGTGAACTCTGACCCTCTATGAGCGCAGGATCACCATATGGTATAATGGTATATGTTGGATCGCTCAGTTTTAGAAATAAATAACAAACATATGATGACAGTTAAATCAAGATTTATTCTGTATGTATTAGGCGTTATAATAAATAGCGTGAATTTGCTATTTATCGAGAAATGAACTATTCAGTATGGGTAAAACTGTTCTTATATTTATACTATATACTAGTATGATATATATTTATTTTTACTCTGACCTTATTCTAAGTTTTAGTGAGAGCGTGTCCTCAAACAGGGCAGAGCGGATCTCTGATCGACGCTAAACAGCCCACAGTTATTAGCCCAAATAGTTATTGGTTTAAAAAACTATCTTGATCAAGAGCTTGTCTTTCCGTTATACTCTGTTATATTCTCTTCAGGTCTGGCGACATGACGACACAATCTAATTACGTCAGCCGCCAAACCGAAGTTGAACAAAATAACTTACATCACAAAGGATGAAACGTAATACCAAGCATGAATGAATACAATTAAACATTTATAAAGATAAGTACGACCAGGGCATTTCATCATCCCCTTTCATCATCCCCGTTATACAAGGTAATTATTATTATTATTATTATACATTTATATAGCGCAAATATCCAGAATAACTGCTCAAATGCGCTTATTACCCCAGTCAACGGATCTGTACACTAAAATTCCTTCTCAACTCCCTGGGGAGTATACAACCTGAGCTGCCATTCAAGGCGCATCAAGGTTATCATTCACATGTCCATCTCATCCTTCCGGGTACCCATTATCTTCCAGGTGAACAGAGGTATTTACGAACTAAGCCACTTGCCTAAGGTGACACCACAAGTTGTTCAGCCTGATTCAGTGTAGGGCAGGAACGAATCCTTGATACGATCAGGTTATTGTCACCTATCCAAGTATCAGCCGCGCTCGAGTGTGCTTCATTTTAACCTGAGCGGTCGACCATGCAATGCACGGGACAATGTGCCTCCACATATTATATGTTTTAATATAATCTTATTCAATGGCTAGTGCAATTTTTAACCTGAAATGGTGTAATAGTTGCCGTCAGCACGTGACATTCTTTCTCTCACAGTATCCATTGCTATGATAGCTGAATTCGCATTTTCAACATACAAAACACGCAAGTATTTACAAATGGACAGAAAATGTATTTACATTTATACACTCATTATCCACAGGGGAGAACCACATCACAGGGGGGAACCGCATCACAGGGGAGAACCGCATGAGGGTAACTGCAGTTACTCGCATCCAATATGGCGTAGGGCTCAAATTGAGAGTGTTTGTGAATGTGAGTTGTCATGTTTAACCATCATTTTTTATATGTCCATTTACGGAATCTGCAAGATATTTATAAATAAAACCATGCGCCGAAAACACGTTTTATCCTATTTGTTTTGCTATATTGAGACTGAGATTTCGCGAGGAGATAGAACACGGGTTTAATTTTACCCATATAAGCTTAACTCCATTACTATCAAAAATGGACTCTGGTTCTCAGGCGACGAAGTGCCCCTTTTCTGGTGTATTATTAAACTCAGATGAGCGATTGATGTACACATGCACACTTGCAATATAATACACCTGTCGTGATATTGATGACATACTTTTAAATTAAATTGGAATTAACGTAAACAGGTGCAAAGTATTGAACGAAACTACGAGATATGATGTGGTCATTCAGATGAGAAAAATAAGTCAACTAAGTCTAAAGAAGCGAACATTTACTAAGAAAGATCGGTAGGAGGAAATACCAGAAATATGATTAGAGCAATTTTACCTAACAATTGATTATAAGATAAGACTTGGACGTTACTCCCGCACTTCTCCGGATCGCAAATCCCAATATAGGTGACCTCAACTCATCCTCGCACCCCAGCAGTACCTATTTCGCTCAGAACTCACGACATGGACAGTTTTTATATCATGGATCGTGATATTCACTGTACACTGTCCGTACGTCATCACATATAATACGCAATCGTCATTTCCATAAACGGGCCAAACGTTATCATACCAGAAGTGTAAACTGCAATGGAATTGTACCTATCCTACAGTGGTAAAAAGATAGTTGGAGCTACAATAGCGATCATATGTATGCTAAGAGCATATGCTTTGCATTTTAAATGGTCCAAAACGACAACTTAATCTGTGATATTACGCCTTTAAACCAAACAAGCTAAAGTGTAGTATTCGACTTATAACACTTCTATGTTCTTGTAACCTGGGTGTCGTTGCTCAGAACTATTGTAGCGGATTGTAGCAAGGATGAGTTGAGGTCACCTATTGGGATTTGCAGTTACTTGTGTTAATCGTGGATGTGAGTATAGAGAACATGCGCGTGAAATAAATTAGAGCGCGGTCGTGATATAATTATAATAAAAATGTTGCTCGGTCAGTTCGAATGTGAGGGTCGTCCTAGCAACCTTTCAGAGAAGTGTTTACATTAAGTTTGCTTAACGGACACAAGCATATTTTCAGAAGAAGTTGAAAACCACCAGAAGAATATGTATAGATCTAATTTAGTTAATAATAATAAGCATAATAATGTATGCATTTATATTGCGCAGTAATCAGTGAATCACACCAGGTAGCCTAGTATGCTCTGAGCGCATGTTAAAATACAATATTGAAAAATGTATGTATGTGAAACAAGAAGTCCCCAACGTCAGCTATTCAGAAAGGACATGATATTCACATTCGTATCGTGTCAATTTACCATAAGTAAAATAAACAAAACATGACACATGCTAAAGTACTAACATTAATGTTGACACATTTGTGTTTTCCGAACGTAACACATTGTTGTGTGGTACAAAATAGTAGATTGCGTGTAATATAACTGTTTAATGAGTAATGCCATATTTTATGTCATTTGATAATATATACAACCACGTAGATACCTGTTTCCAGTCAGTTACCAAGTTACACTCCTGGGTAACATTCACAAGCATCAAGTTTACTTATCAATACAAAATGTGTCGGTGTTTCTTCTTCTATTTTCTAATTGGGTGTGTCATACTCGCTACAGTTGGTAAGTAAATGAATGTATTGAATTATACATCATATACTAGTATTTACTGTGTATATTATTAGTATATGTACTATAGTGGTGTGCATATTATGAGTAATATGGAAATATTTTCGCGATGTAGACACGTCAACAAGGCAACTTATATAGTGGAAATTTAAAACGAAAATACATTGCAAAACGCTATTGTATATTCTGATATATAACTAGGGCCTGCTCCTTTCTAGCTGTACTGTCTATTCTTTCTGTCCGGCGCATGCGCAGTTACCATGGATCAACACCGCAGAGTGTAACTGCGCATGCGTCGGACAGAAAGTACAGACAGTACAGCTAGAAAGGAGCAGACCCCTAGAATCTACTAGGGTTTGGGTCCATTTTCACGAAGATATAAAGCAAACTCGGCTCTGACACGCGTATAAGAATCAATTTGAAGAAACCACGAGGAGTTAAAATAATACTACATATGTATAGTTAAAATTTATCGCTTTCTTAAAATTAAAATAATATTTACTATACTTCACTGTGAATTAAAATAGTATATATTTATCGAGTGTGTACATAGCACAATCGACATACCGTGTATGAGATTCTCGAATATGAACTATTGCTCTTATTACAATTAATACTATAATATAGAATGATACAAAAACAAAGATATAAAATAATGTCTACATACCGGATATAGCGTTTCTCATCAACACATTTCCAGAGATCTCTTCTGAATACATTTCTGTAAACTGTAAAATGTTAAAAGATATATTTAGTGGTCATTGTATCACCGATACCATTAGAACTCGGTACTGATTTTTGTAGGAAACTAAATATATAATATTATTGTTTTCTACTTTTCCTTTAATTCATATTATGTATCGTTACTGGAGCATGTATTATTTATATGACAGATACACGTCCGCGAAGAAGATTTAATGGTGATCTAGACGTATTGGACCAGTTTGCAGACATCATAGACGATAACTTAGGTAAAATAAAGTACCTATAGGCTATTACCATTGTATACTGTATATATATATGAAGAAGATAGTATACCTACATATTCCCAAAGAGAAACACTATTCCCTAGCAAATATTTAATACGTTTGTTAAGAAACAGATAAGGCCATAACCCATGCATTTAAGAACTATAAGTATATATGTACATGTATGTACTGATAGTGATATATGAAAGGTATGGGAGGGCGCAGTACTCGTGCACCGGGATGGCTTTTCTACCAGCATTTGTATATTTATAATAAAATATTATTTAGACTAATATAAATTATTGTAGAGAAAATCGGAGGAAATAATATAATACCTCTATCTGAAATATTATCTTATGAAAGTATATAATATAATTCTATGTTTACTATTATACAGTAATTATTTTGTTTGAATGTGAATTGTGTTTACGTTTAGAAGTAGAATTGCCGTTCCATGCAAAGTTAACTATCAACTATACTATTGTAAGAGACCACTATATAGAGTCAATGTTGTCCGTCACTATTTTAAAAAATGAATTTATTGTCTATTAGATATGCACTGCCATAAGTATAATTTCCTTTTAAATAGTTCATATCAAGTATATCATTAAAATATAGAAAGTGTACGAATACTATGAAACCCAAATTTTGCAAATTTCAATAATCAAATATAATCCGTGTTTCTGAAGTTTGAAAGCAATCACTGATTGTTATTTATCAGAAGTTGATCAGAAACTGGCGTCAACATCCCAGTTGAGAGTATTGACCAACAAAAAGCGAAAAGGTTTGGTAGCAAAGTTGAAGGAAACCCCAAGACATGGTAAGTATTTACTTCAGGCAAATTGCAAATACCAGGCAATATTGTCCTTCATCCATGTTATGAATCTAGTTTAAATTCAATTAGAATGGGATTACTTATATTCTATTGTAGCAGGCCCCGACACTGCTGGAAATGGCAAATGTTTTGATAGAATCAAACGAAAATGTGATAAACTCGTCAAGAAGGGTCTTTGCAAATTCACACACATTAAGCAATTCTGCAAGATGTCCTGCAAGGTTTGCACAGGTTAGTGTATTATTTTAACATAGTACTTTCACTAGTAAAACAGTACAACTTATTAATTTGCAAATTTCAATATCCAAATATAATCCGTGTTTCTGAAAGTAACTTTCTGATGTTTGAAAGCAATCAACGATTTTTATTTATCTCCAATCAAGATGATCAGAAACTGGCCTCAAACATTCCAGCTGAGAGACCTGACCAACGAAAAGATATTCGAGAAAAACAAATTGAAAATGGAAAACAATTGCTGGCGAAGATGAAGAAAAATGCAAGATATGGTATGTATTTAAATCGGGAAAATAATATTCATTTGCATATTTGAATATCCGAATAAAATCCGTGTTTATGAAGTTTGAAATCAATCGTTGATTGTTATATATTTCCAATGTAATGACAATTAAGTTGATCAGAAACTGGCCTCAAATATTCCAGTTGAGAGTACTGACCAACGTAAAGATATGAGAGAAAAACAAACTGAAAAGCGAGTAGGTTTGGTAGCAAAGTTGAAGGAAACCCCAAGACATGGTAAGTATTTACTTCAGGCAAATTGCAAATATCAGACAATCTTGTCCTTCATCCATGTTATGAATCTAGTTCAAATTCAATTAGAATCCGATTACTTATATTCTTAGATATTCTATTGTAACAGGCCACGACACTGCTGGAAATGGCAAATGTTTTGACAGAAACAAACGAAATTGTGAGAAATTCAGAGCAATCAAGCAACGCTGCAAGATGTCCTGCAATGTATGCACAGGTTAGTGTATTATTTAAGCATAGAACCTTCTCTAGGAAATCGGAACAATTTATATTGATTTGCACATTTCAATATTAACATGTAGACTGTGTATATGAAGTTTGAAAGCAATCATTAAATGTTATTTATCTACAACTAAGTTGATCAGAAATTGACCCCAAACACCCCTGCTGAAACAACGACTGAAACAAAGAGTTGTCGAAATACTTTTGAAAGCGAGTTTTAATATAAGTGGTACCTATACATGACAGCTACGATTGCATTAGTAATATTATATGATATATAATTAATTTATTCTTTTCATTTGCAAGTCCATTCTGAACTTGTCAGCGATGGTCCGGTCATGAGTGAGAACTGACCAGGGATCTGGCGCAAAGCGTCTCTGGCGAGCTGTGGACGCACGGTACCTACCATACAGCACATACCTTCCATTATCATTAAGACATCAGCCTCTTATACTTAACTAATCCGACTCATAAGACTGCTATTCCTGTTGCGGTACTGATAATTATGGTTTACCTACAAGCAGTTTGCCTAGTACGGAGTGTCGCATCTTTAGTAGCGTATTAGGACTACTTCACTATCCGCTATGGCGGCTAGCCGTCAGATGAAACTCATAAATGTATACTGTACAATAATCACGTTTGAACGCTTTCAAAATGTATAGTAACTCTCTCATGGACGATTAGGGACGGTGTGCTTTAGTCATGTCCGTGAGAGACACTAGGGAGAAGTACTTGATTTCCATGATACAATTAAATTCATTGAAGCTCCGTAAATGAACGCTCCTTGGTATAGGAATAATATACTTTATATACTAGTTAAATACTATATATATATATATATATAATTATTTAATAAGAGAGATATTGCAGCAGTGAAATTTGTATCAAAATGAATGTATTAATGGTGCTCTGATAACGTAAATTACATAGTTTTGAAATACAGAATTACCTTTGTTATATGCATAGTAGGAACATGAAATTTCAACAAAGTAATATTGAATATTTATTTAGACAAAATATACAAATGGCAAAATATCTGTGTAAAGGTTGCTTTAAAGGTTATCGTTATTTTTTCAGGTGATGTTATTGTCGTGGACACAGCCTCGAAAGTAACAATCAACCATTGTATATTCTAATCTTTAATGAAATAATAATAATAATAATAATAAATATTTCATATATCGATGACTCACATTCCTCTTTCTTTGAGTGTTAATGGACTAAAGGTACGGCCAAACCTAGCGCGGGAAACGCAGCGGTTCCCGCTGCGTGCGTCACGCACCGATCACTTCTTATGAAA
>JAVCKZ010064213.1:0-14876 GCA_034780755.1 Lepetodrilus elevatus
GGGATCAAGTACATCACTAAATAACAACTTGTGGGTGGATAAATCAAGCGCAATTAGTCTCAGATCGAAATTTGTTTTTTCCATTATCCAGGTCAATCAACTGTGATATTATGCCTTTAATAATAAACATTCAATGTTGTAGTATGAAAAAAAAAATACATTCATTGTACAATAATTATGATTTATGACTTTTCTATAATATAATTTAATAAATACAAAAGATTTCTTTTTTCACCAATTATATTCATTGATATAACGCAGGTATTATAACGTGGGTGGCATGTCATGGACTCCAACTTCAGCGTTATATCGAGGGAGCACTGTACATTGATACTTTGCATAGGAAAATACTGGAACATTTGCGTCTTTGAATAGCTACGATGGTGTCAAATTATTTTACCAGCGTACTCTGCGGGAACTCTAGTGTCGTAAATAGTAAACTGAATGAAAATTGGCAAAAGCAGCAAGAAATTAGGCGAGGCCACGCTGTGTTGTAATCAGTCATTAAAGTCGTTGAAGCAATGTTTTCTTTACCTAGGCTAGAGCCTCTCTCTGATATCCTGCACTTCAGGTACCAGAAACTGAATGGGAATTTTTTCTTAAAAAAAAAAGAAGGAGCCAATCTTGGCACAAGGCCACATGGTGATGGGTGATACACGTCATTTAGAAAGAAAAAATATACTTAGTCAGCGAAAAATTACAGTAGGAATTTCTTAGTTAGGTTATGTTTCAACATTATTGTGTTTATCTATAAATGGAATAATGAGTGAATTGTTGGTTAACATCGTGACAGGAATCTTTCACTGTTACACAACGAATGTATGGAACAATATAGCATAGAGTAGATCGTAGACGATACAACAAATAGCATATATGTATTGTATTGCAATGTTAATTAATGATTGTTGTTATTGTATTATCGTGAATCTATCGTGAATTTATCTTAGCAAAATCTCAAATTCAAACTTGTTTGGAGAAATCGGGACACTCTATGAAAAAGTGTCTCCAAAGTGACGTTAACTCAAACTTTAGCCACAGCCATTGATAAGAGTTTCACTGTTTCGTACAAGAGAGCTGCAGTTACCTAAACAAGATTCTAACTAAAAAAAGTTATTGTCTATCTAGAATTTGACCAATCCCTTTCCGAGCAAACACACTAATGTGTGTATGAAAAAGTCTACGCACTGACGCAAACACTCCCAACGAGATCAATATAAAATTATTTGTCACAATCTGCATTGTATTTGTCACAATCTGCATGTTATTTGTCATAATCTGACATTAAAAACACCAGATCCCCGCCCCATCATCTACGATCCAAATTGTCCATCACATAATATTTATCCATTCCGACACACCATATTCATCCGTCCCTCTAAATATTTATCTGTTCCCACACATCATATTTATCTGTTCCTATCCCCTTCAGTAGGAGCAAT
Organism: Lepetodrilus elevatus; assembly: GCA_034780755.1. NCBI lineage: Eukaryota > Metazoa > Mollusca > Gastropoda > Lepetellida > Lepetodrilidae > Lepetodrilus > Lepetodrilus elevatus. The sequence continues at coordinate 1,440 of JAVCKZ010064213.1, forward strand.
CCAATAACGCAAATCGCTTAATCCGGGAGGGACGGCTCTCGTGGATTCTTGGCCCTGCCACCGAGGTTGTCAGTCACGACGTGACAACCATACACATATTGCCGCCATATCCCCCTGCTGGCCCGTGGAAGCATGTCCGGGGATTGCTCGTATTACTTCTGAAGTATGTACAATATACGTATAAGAGGATACCGCACATATCTCTGTCTCTGGTGGTGTTGAATATGTATGAGCATCGCGTGTGTGTATGTGTGTGTTTGTCTTTGATAGAGTGTCGACAGATCTGGTACAGGAAGCGGCAACGCGGTGATCTGCGTTCCAAATATCAGAGTTGATGCCTATTAACAGAGAATAAATGTTTCCAGACCCTGGATTCTGTTGACCTAACGTAGATTATTGTCAATGATTCATTGGGTGAATATTTGATGGGATTGCTAGATACTTAATGGAAGGATGACATCTAATATATGCGATTAATGCAAGCTGGCTCTGGTACTGTGAGATTGTGTTCACGTTGCCCTTATAGAATAATCTATGACCATCCGCAGCTGCACTATGCAAGAGAACAAATTTGATACCAAATGAATCTGAGAAACATTTTATATTTTCCAGTTTTCCCTGATTTCTTGCTTCTAATCCATGAATCAGAGAGTTCAAAATAGTATTAGCAATTATTAGCTTAGCCGATCACAATAATGAATAATGGTGTATATATTAATATAAGCAATACGGTATATAATTTGCAAAGTTTATTATAAATGCTCCTCTAGATAAAATGTAAATGACACCTAAATTATCATGGTAGTTCCAGAATCATTACATATTCAACAGTTAAACCAATTTCAAGCCAAAGCAATAAATCAAGTTAATTTGACAACATGAAATTGATGAGCAAGACACTACATGGTGGCCGGGATTACATCATTCTCCACCTAAAGAGCATTGAATTTCACTTTGCCCCATTGATCCTCCGTAACTTCCAGGCTATAAACGTCTTCATGCACATGACCCAATCTCAACAATCTGATTGGAAATTGAGTTGCTTCACCGCCCCAATCGGAGATCATGCTATAACCACTATACTTGTTGATGCTTACGGTAAATTTGTTTGCGATAAAAACTTCTAAATTCAAACGGAGAAGCCTTGTGTTCGTCCCATCAGTTCCAGCTAATTGCAAACTTTTCAAGTAACATGCACTTGCAAATTATCCTCATGTATTTGAAATCGTTGCTCCTCTAAGCTGAGAACGCTGCACCGGAAGTGCATGAGCACGTGGCTAAAAATAGAAACATCATCCCATGTGACCCGTTGGCGTCACCAATACAATCTCACAAGGATATAGCAACGCGCATAGTACATAGTGGAAATCACTATAAGAGCATATAGGATGGGCTTACAAACATGTAATTTCCATTGGGTCATATATCAATGGAGATCATCTGATCCTTTGATGTGTACACAGTGACACACGCAAGCCAGGACAGTGACGGTGATGTGCAGGGCAGTGACACTGATATTGAGGCGAACAGTGGAGTGTACTGTTATAACACTGGTGCACCGACACTCAGGCGGGCCCAGGCCCTACTTCCCAAACACACTCCCAGTCCAGGCTGGGGATAATTCACAGACACATGCAGAGAACTTGTGTCTAGATTAGTCTACAGGAAGTCAGTATGTAGTATTAGTCCATATTAGTCCACAGGAAGTCAGTATGTAGTATTGGTCCATATTAGTCCACAGGAAGATAGTATAAAATTGCTGCTGCTCTCACTAGGAGTGACCACTGCGTCTACGAGTGAATTTACAAAGCAGGTGCTCATAGGCTTCTTGACAAGTGAAAGAATCTTGAAAGCGGTTATAAACCCCAATACAAAAAAAACCAAAGGAGTTGTGGAGTTTAACAGTATTCTACTTTTATGTCAGCAATATTTTGACTGAAATATTTTTTCTAAACGATAATGAACGAGGATTGATAATTAAGTTAAAAGCTAAATTTGATCATGCTCCGAAGCAATCATTATAATCCTGCTGATCTGTTTATGGTGGGAGGTAAACCAAGAGCAAGCTAACAGTTATTGTAAATGTAAAAACCACAAGATGAGCCAAGGATGCTAAATGTACACTACATATAAAGATATATTTTACTTATGTAGGCAGATATATTATCCAAATCTTTACCTACACATGAAATTGTTCTCCAATACAGAGGCCATAACAAGCTCAATGTTAAGATTCAAACATGGACCTCCAATTAAGTTTGTATCCCAACACACTAGTTGTAGTAGTCCCCTCCTTCTGACACCACAAGATGTTGGATTCAAACTAGGACCTCCACATTTGTATTCCTAACACACTACCCTATGTCCCTCCTCCTCCCAACCCCACAAGAGCAGCTGTCAACAATCTGACCATCGTCATCTGAACAGTCTGCACAAGACAATATCACGAGGACAAGGTATTGGTGAAAGTGGCCCCACGTGGTAGGTAGGTGCGACGCTGTACAACTGACTAAACTGCAGAAGGAACACTAGTGTTTGCACACTGCACTGAGTGAATATTGACAGTGGCAGACCTAGAACTACCCAATACACGTCCGTGTTGTAATGGCGACATCACAGTCTGTATATCCATGCATCTGGTCCACGTTTCACGAAAGTGTCGTACCAATAGTCTGGACATAATTCAAGGTTTACGTCACTTGCTGTACACCTTAGTTTATAAATGCTCAGACTATAGTACGACCATTTCGTCATTTGCCGCTATAGTAAAAACATGGTGTACACCCAGAGTTATGCACAGACTACAGTACAACCTTTCCACGTTTACATCATTTGCTACTAATTATATATTTAACTTGCAGCTTGGGCTGTATCCTCTTTTCTTTTTTTTAAATTGGGGTTTAAAGTCGCTTTCTAGAATCTTTCACTAATCATCTCCCCAGGGAGTTGAGAAGGTGATATGAGTGCACATTGATCAATTGACCGGGGTAATAATGTAGCACTGTGAGCATGCTTCTAAAGCATGGATTTGGCGCTATATAAATGCACACATTATTATTGTTATTATTATTGCACATTGTATACTGCGGGGATCTTTCGCCCATACATTATGATCACTTTCTGCTAATAGTAAAAACAATACACCCTGACTTGCGCCCGGACTACACAGCAAGACACGTTCATGATGAACGCAGGCCTGAGAAACTGGACTCCAATCAATACGATGACAGGATATGTTATAAGTTGTAACAACTTTTCACCAATCCCTTTTACCCTATGAATACAATTGTCTGTACTCAACGATAGGAAATGAGGCATGTAAATTGTGGTAAGAGTTAAAATGTAGCCAGTCATACAGTACAGGCAGATATGGTGAAATTATAGGAAGGTGAATATGGAGTTTAACGTTGCTGCCGGAATCTTTCACCCATTTGCGACGAATTATAGGAAGGAAAATGTAATTTTGTGCAACATGATTCATATATGGGACCCTATTATGTCATAGTATAGCAAGTTATTAGCATGAGTAGATGAACGACTTGCAGTGGGTTGAACAAGGGCAGCGTGGTTATAAATTAATAACGATAATAAACTGATGAAAGTAAACGTGCAGAAACATAGCTGTACCATGATCGTGACAATCCAGGTTCCGAGGTTACAAAACCATTTTTTTTGGGTACAAATTCATGCTTAAAGTTTGTATGGGGGATTTGTGAATAAAACCTTTGAGCTGAGCATGAAATCTTACCCCCAAAAAATCACAACCTTGGGGCAAGATCTTATTTGTGATCACAACGGGTTGAAAAAAATATCTTCAATTATTTTTACTTTTTGCATCTACTTCTGGAATGTCTAGTACGCTAATCCAAATACTTCACTTCTACAGTGATAAAAAAAAAAAAAGGGTCAGTTGTTAGAAATCAGATTGGAGCAAGTTTGTACAATCTTCGGGTGCCATCAATGAAGATTTCCATTTTCATCATGCTGCCAACATTATTCAAGAGAGTTTCTGGTTACCATGGCAAGGTGTATGATTAATAATGGCCCAACATGCCATATGATAATAATGGACATTGATCTTGTTCTCTCAAAAAAAGTATCATAATTTGCATGTAGATGCACTGAATCGACATCTGAAAACAAGTAGTATCCATGTTTTGGGGTCGATTTTCCTAAAGTTCAAAGGAATACAAAAAAGTGAGTGAGTGAGTGAGTGAGTGAGTGAGTGAGTGAGTGAGTGAGCAAGTGAGTGAGTGAAGTAGTTATTTATTTATTTATTGTTTTAATTCACAGTAGGAATTTCAAAAATAAAAATAAAGTGTTTTCAATATTACTTGACTATGACTTAACTGCTTTGAATGATTAAAGTGTTGAATAATATCGCAGTGGGATCTTTCACACAATACCAAATGATTTCTTCTTTGAATTGAAAAGTTTCACAGCATACTGGTATTAACAGACTACTTATTCATCCAAGATACATAGTTACATACCCTATAACAAGTATAAATCAAACTTTCAACAAATTCAACAAACACACCACAGAGATTACATGAATGGGTTTACAGAAACATCTTATAATTTTCCATTTGTATACATTTGTCCACAATAAAAAATATGGCGAGAATCGCACGAGCAATCATGAGCACCCCCTGTATAGATCAAGGGAGATAAATACCATAGGAGGATCAGCAGGAAGTAAACACACATGAACGCTCCACCAATTTAGATCACCCCCTAGGTGTTAAATCAAAACCAAAAAATACAATAAAAATAATTCCATGTTATTTAAGAACTCAAACATTGAAATGCTCCTCGAGAAATCTGGTGTTGATAACATAGTGATAAAGTGAGAAATATCTTGCCTTATAAAAGTGTTAAATGAAGCGTAAAACAATAAGTGTATCTCACATTTTCGTAACTAACACCCCTATTCGAAGAGTAATCTTTCCTCAATTCAAAAAAATATATTTGTAACGCATACGCAGTGGAAAAATACGAGCCAGTTGGAGCAAGGGTAAAGACGAAATATATACCCGTGATATCTTTGACGTTTAAATTTGAGAAAGTTGGAAAAGCGATTGAAAAGGAAAAGAAGTGAATTGTATTGAGGGGTTATTTTCAGCATAGCAAGCACATTTCTTTCAGCATGTGTGAGATTGCTGGTGGCTTGATATCACGCTGTTTTCAAGAAGCCGAGGAAGCTTGAAATGAGCTGAACACTTTTGTGCTACGAGATACATGTGGTCGGCAAATAGTGAAAAAATACAAACGAAAGTTCCTTGCTTTACTGACAGTTTCAGATTAAGACAGATTGGAAAGTTATTTGCCACTGAAATTCAACATCAACCACCTAAGTAGAAGCTCTGAAAACAGTCATAATCTCAGAGGGTGACAAATTAATTAAAAGGCCAGTAGGTTTTTTGAACGTATAAATTTAGGTTTTTATTAATTTAATGTAACACCAGATACCCTTCAAGAATTTGTAAATGCGTTGGTAAAAGAATCGCACCAGATTCCACTGGCTGATTTCCTATTAGATAGAAAGCTTCCCCAACAAAATATTTGCTGGTCCATGTATTTTTTGTTATTTTATAAAAAAGTATATTCTATGATTTGTCCTACTGATTGGTGTTATATGAAGAGTTCAGTACAATATTTAAGTTCCAATAAAAGAACACCCTAATGCCAAAAGTTGAACCATGAGCTCAAACTCTTGCCAACAATTCTTCAGAAAGTTGTCAGGTCAGACCGACCTGTCTTCTGATATTGATTAAGTGGTCAATCATTTTGGACCCACACTGACCTTTCAGCTGTGGTCAGTAGGAGTCTGGATTGTCTGGATGGCTGACCAACGGATCTTCCACTGCCAATAATGGCCGTAGTTGCTCTCTGGTTGGTTGTCTGGTTGTCTGAGGAGGACATTTGTCTGGAGCATTCCTTCAAGTGAATGATTGTCAGGTCATGTGATTGGTCCAAGTTGACCCAAAGTTGACCATGATCCAATATGCCCATGTAATGTCCAAGAGATAGATTCATCTACAATTTATTTATTATTGATCATATTTAACCATCCCCATGCTGAAGGCAACCAGAGATTCCTTAAAGAGCAGTGCCTACGCTGAATCCAGCAGCGAGAGGGTTAAAGGAAATCTTATCAGACATTTTGGTTTATTTTAATCAATATTATATTCATCACAATATGATTGGGAAAAAGGTTATTCAATTTAATGAAATTGGATATTTTATCAATATATTATTTTAACATATTTTAAACATCCAGAATTTATTATTTTTTATTATTTATAAAAGCAATCCAATTTCTGAAATATTTGGTATATTTATATAGATATTTTGTCTATATGTTATTTTCCTCCTGTATTGTGTTGAATGGGTTTATAATCTATATACAAATTCTCCAACTCTTCCGATTACTTCATATCTTTCAAGTGTCGTAAAATACAGAAAACTGATCCATCAATAAAATTCAGACTTAAGACAGGATTTGGGTTTCATGTCCTATTTACTCTTATACATTACTTAAAGACGAAAACATATTCTTGAACTTGACCAACGTCAATAACAACATGCAATTGGTGGTTGTCATGTGACTCAAAGCCGTTACATATTACCGTGGGTACGTGATCGATGACGAGCAGCATGCCCTCGGTGCCACCCATTCAGACCCAGGTTATCAAGTCTGTCATCTCCTCTAATAACATGCTTCCCCACTAGGGCTTGTGTATGCCAGTGTAAGGCCAGTCTACTAGTCAATGATGGCCAATCTTGGAAGTCAATAATGAAGCTCTAATCAGGGGTATGATCATGTATGGCCTATGATTTGTTGATTTCTACACACACCCCCACCACCCCAATCATCTTTTCTTACCAACCCTGTAATATACTTTATCTCAATGTATCAGGACATTGTTGGCCCTACAATATACATGCACGTCTTTGATGTAATCATGTCAAAATCTGCAGACTTGTGTCGACACTCTTGAATTAATTTCAAGACACAGCATTGACAGCAATACTAAAAAAAATGATATTCCTTAGTAATCAATACATCTGTACAACAAAGATGAATTTTTTCCAGCATCTTTGCAACATGTCATAAACACACCCACACTGAAAGATTCAAGATGCCTTCATGTGAAAGCAGTGGGATATCAAATTCAAACTGCCCTGGGCTGCACGCTGTCAATCATACGAGGCTTTAACTCGAATCCCATCTCTTTCAAGTTTCGATTTTAAAATATTTTATTAATATTTAAAAAAATATATATTTAAATACAACGACTCCTGTAGGCAATGTATAAGTTCACTACAACCCTTGTACATGTTGTGCATATTTCAGGGTACATTTCAGTTACATTTAGTGTCTATTTAAATTTTGTGTACATTTCACTTACATTTTCATGTACATTTGTGTACATTTCATGTTGTACATTTCATGTTGTACATTTCATGTTGTACATTTCATGCACATTTCGCCATGTATGTGTCATGACCATTTTCTGCAATACTGCCACAAGCAAACAGCAAGCTATCGAGGCGAGATCTACATGATAATTCTATCATCCCACATCATATCTGTGTTGTATCTCAGCCAATCCTTGCGGCGTCACAGTGACACCTGTTATCTGGCGACACTCTTTGCGACGCTCAATAACTGTACGCCATGCACGTTCTCAGAACAACATGTATAATCATGTGTGAAACTCCATACTATGACCTCACAATATTTTCACGAGTGATGTCTAAAAGGTTAGAACTACAATGGTATTAAATGACAGATATGTAAATCTATATATTGCACTTTGTTGTGACGAATTGACAAGTATTTATGACATATTTATGGTAATGTGAAACTATACAACCAAATGGAAGATAATATCTATACCTTTAAAGTGCCAATATAGTCTTTACATGCATATTGTATTTTATTTCAGATATTTTATATATTCTATTAAATTACAAACAGACGGAACATATTTTAAATATGGAACCAATTTATGTTCTTAGATTTGATCAAAATAACTTGATTTATCTTTAATTCAGGAATATCTGGATATTCTTTTAAAATTTCAATCAAAACATTATTACAAAAAAGACATGTCAACCAATCATCAAAACATAATTTTGACACCAGGTTATACTAATTTTTCATTATTCTGATAAAACTTGTCATTTATCATGTAGTACTTTGTAATGTGTTTAAATTGTCAATACTGTTTTACCTATGACATCCAATAGGAAACCTTTTAACTAATAATGAATACTATATGAATGAATGAATTAGGGCTGTACGTTAAAGCGGGAATATTTCACCCATACGCAACGAGAATACATGATATAAACTGGTAAAGATGTCAAAGAACCACAAAATGAACATTTTCTTTTATCCGTGCGTCACACCCTGTGTGAAGTAGATACATTATATTCATGTTCTTTTGTGTAAGCAATCTCGAGCAACACGAGCTCTCGGACATGCAGTGACGTCGGAACACGTGTTAGACATTGCCGGTGAAACAAGTGGCTGAATGAATGAGTCGTTCCACCCTTGGCGACCTTTACCGAACATCCACAATCCGAATCCTTTCCCAGGCGCGCAACGTAACTGGCGGGGTCGTCACGTAAGCATAGTGTTGACTTGTTGCGCGGCGTCTGTAGATGAGGAGATAATCTATTACATATTGCCCACTGCTGGCCTGTCTGACACACAACAGGTAGGTCTGTGTGGTCGGAACACACAGTGAGGAGCATCCCTGAAGCAGATGTACCATGGCTCTGGATGTTTAGGAGGTGAGGGTGAAGGCTATAAAACTCTGTGACCCATCTATTCCATGTCTGTTCCACTTCCGCATCCAGCTTCCGATGACCTCTATGCAGTCTGTGTCATCGACTGACTCAGCCAGAACACAATATACAGGAGGAACCACTGCCATTCTCTCCTCCTCCTCCTCCTCTTCTTCGTCCTCCCCCAATCCCTCCAGATATAAATGTGTTTGCAATACCAGACATTGTCTGACAATATATATGCAAATGTAAACAAATGTGCATCAGGAGTTGCCGTATTCCATTGTCTTCGCACACATCTGCACGTGTGTTACATCAGACGTTTTCTGAGCATTTTCAAACGTCTTCTGGACATTGTCAGACATCTTCAGAACATTGTCGAACATTTTCTCAGATGTCTTCAGATCATTGTCAAACATTTTATTTGTCTGGACATTGCCAGACCATTATCAGACCATTATCATACATCTTCAGAACATTGTCAGACATTTCCAGATGTCATCGGAACATTGTTACTTAGACATTTTCAGAAATTTGTCAGACATTTTCAGTCTTGACATTGTCAGATGTCTTCAGAACATTATCAGACATCTTCAGAACATTATCAGAAAGATCTAGGACACATCTCCCCTGGTATTAAAATCTAACATTTTTAACGTCCTACGCTACATGATTATGTTCTGTGTTGCATGGGCTTGTCCTGTGTCATACACGATTTTAGAGATGAAATTGATAGCTACAGTTTGTCTGAACAAGAACTACCGTATGCTCACTTTGTTTTCGCTCATGCATTTGGGGTCATGATGATGAAGCTGAAATCTGACACACTGCTCACATTATATCCTCAAAGTCAATATTCTGAGCATGTTGACAATGAGTCACATATAAATGGCTTCTGGGGAAATATACAAATAGTTGTCTCCAACAAAACTTTGCACATTGTTTCATAATATAAAAAGACCAAAATTTTAATAAATTTCCAAAATGTTTAAGTTACATAAGAAGAATAAAAAGGTTTTAAAATATCTCAGTTTGTCAGTAGGGTAAAATGGACATTATGGACGGTTATGTTTGATTTGATTACGATTGTTAGTAGTTATAACATAAGGTCAAGTAGATATAATTTGGCCTGACTGAGCACAGGCTACAAACATTTTTGAGTACGATTTCATGCTCAACTCAAAGGTTTGTTCATAAAACTCCATGAAAAAAAATCAAGTTGAGCATTAAATGTTCCAGAACTTCCTGGCTTGTGCTTATGTTGCCTGGACAAGAAATAAACAAAAACTAAATCTACAACAGATGAAATAATGCCAAATAAACAATTAGAAAAAAACTCTAGAAAAATTCGTAAAACTTACCTAAATGACCCAAGCCTTCTTCCTCTTGGCACAAGGCAGAATGTGGAATTAAATAATAACTTCTTATAATCATATCTGAAAGAAGAAAAGAAAAATATCCATACAGAAACATGATTCAGATGATTGAGATTAGCGTGCCTTTAAGACACAATTTAGTACATAAGAGAATCATCAATATTTGATCACCTCGGTAGTACTTAGTGCCGTACTTGATATAATTGATTCCCCTAGGGGCAAGGCCTAGCCAGACTGAAAAAGATGGGGTACATTTATTGCGATTATAGGCTTGTGGTTTGTATGCACTTGTTAGAGTGCTATACTGGGTAGGTAGGCAGTTTCAACTCCACGCACACTTGGGGACAGTTTCACGAAAATATATTACATAACGCCATAATTATTGTAACCTGTTGTATTACAATAGGGATGGTAAAATAATTAGCTTCTGTAATAGTTTTGTGAAACTGGTCTTTCATAATGAAGTAGAACATATTTTGTGTATGATTATGAGGAATATCTTGGGAGATGGGGGTGGTGTTGGTGGCGGTGGTGGTTGCGAGGGGGGTGAAGGTGGTGGTGGCGAGTGGGGGTGAGGGTGAGGGGACTGGGAGGAGTGGAGGAGACAGGGGACGGGGGGGGGGGGATTGTGTGTGTTATCAATTGGGTATGCAATTTGTTTTGAATACAATTAAACAATACATTATGAAATAATACACCATAGCCCATAACAATGTCACTGTTAACACTGCTCATTATATTACCAGAACCAGTTGTCATTGTTAACATGTGTCCTGTTCCACAAAACGATCGTACCTCTACAAGAGTAAATCCTAACTCCCATACGCTAACATAGACTTACAACCCTCGTAGAACTACGATCGTTCTGTGGAACAAGGGGGGCCTACTCTTTAACAGCTAGAACTACTAGAACATATCACATCAACAACAGCAAAATTCCAAAAACTAGAACATCATATGACATCAACAACAGCAAAATTCCAAGGTTGCACAATTAACTCCGTGAAACCTCCCCTTTCCCTCCCCCCACCTCCCCACTCCTCCTGGCAGTATTCACTGCCTATGACACCTTGAACCACAGGCCGCCACACACATTTTTCTGATTGTCTAAATATTTTGGGACTAAACATCACAGCCAAATCTTGCTGCTGTCTGTCTGCCATGTTGTATTGGGCACCATAAGGAGTACGGTATCGCTTCCTGCCATCAGTCGCTGAAGGCTGCTCGGTGATGCTTGGACATGTCGACATCTACGGAACAGTACAAGACATGCACGGAACAGTACAAGACATGCACCGCTCTGGTATTCAGACTATTCTCGGGTTATCAGATTGTCTACAGTATTGAACAAACAATAAATTGAATGAATGCACTCGTTTAGTTCATGGAATAGACAGGAGAAAATTATTTCTCCATTATTTTCTATTTCTATTTCGATACTTACTTCTAATACACTCGAATAGTCCTGCAATTCCCCCTACAGATATAGCCATCTATTCAAACTTACTTATATGGAAAACACGAAATTTTGACTTGCATTTTGTTTTGTATTTATATTGGCCACTGTGAATAATATTACTATTATTGTATAGGTGTTTTGAATTGGCTTCATACAAATTTACTGGAATCATACAAACATGATCAATTATTCAATCACTGCATCACAAATTGCGACCGTGAACAATAAATTACGTGGGTTTTTTTAACATTTATATAATTGTCCTCAAACAAATATACTGGAATCCTATAATCATGATGGATTTTTCAAACGATTGCGAACTGATTGCCCTTATTTAGGATTGATTTTCAAGCATGGTTTTGCTACTTAATAATAATAAATTAGTTTGAATTTCAAGCATTATTTGAAGTGATATCATAGCAAGTACCTTGTCCAACAGTCCTATAAAGTTCCCAACCAAATCATCATTCAGTATATTCATGAATGAATACATTATGTAATTACGCACAACCCAGTAAAACTCTGACCTCAGCTAACCCATATATGTCCTTAACTTGTTGGAATCCCTCAATCAGCACTCATTGTGAATACATTATGAAATTGCACACAACCCAGTAAAACTCTGACCTCAGCTAACCCATATCTGTCCTTAACTTGTTGGAATCCCTCAATCAGCACTGGCACTACCTGTTGAAATGTTACTGCCGATATAATGTAATATAACAATGAGTGTCTGGCTGACAGACACCCGGCCGGGCCTGAGTGTGTGAGGAAATCTGTCCAGACTACGGCCATAAACCGCCACACCAGTTACCGTAAGTCTACTACTCACAGGCCTGCGTTTCAGAACGGTTTCACGAAAGGTTCTCGACATAAATCGAGGTTTACAGTACTTGCAATATAGTAAAAGCATGGAGCATATCCCAATTTACGCCTACACTATATTTTGACCCTTTTATATTCCAGGCAAAAATCAAAGTTTACGTCATTTCCTGCTATGGCAAAACACTGAGGCATACATCTGGGTTTATGACCGGATTTTCGTCAGACACTTTCGTGGAACGTGGGACTGGTGGATATATATATATATATAGTGCTGCAATACCACTCTCAGGCTGCAATTACTCTTACAGTCTCGTACAGTCTGGATTCAGTGCTGTAATGGGACCATAGATGAAACACCACTTGCGGAAGTGTCTTGAGTGAATGGTAGTAAAACTAGTCAAGGCATAAGAGGTGTGATCCTCCACAGGTGTGGTGATCAAAGCAGTGATAATTTAAGGACATTATTGACCAAACAATACCGTCCCACACTTGAACAGGGTTGACATAAATCATTGTCAATCCAATCCTACTTGATTTGAATAACGTAACATCCAAAACGAGCCACTGAAAAATCTTTACTTATATTTACATTCTAAATCAAATCTGAAAATCGTTACTTTATATTATTTAATATTAATAAATAATAAAGTAATGATCTTTTTATGTATGTAAAAAAATATATAATAACTTAAATATTAAAATCTGTATTTATATATAAATTAAAAAACTAATTTGAGAATCTTTACTTAATATTAATAAATAATAAATGAATTATATTTGGATTTGATTGATTGAATTAATGTTTTACGTCGTGGCAGGAATATCTCACCCATAGGCGACGACAATTATATTTGGAAATTTTACTATTTTATTTTATTTTTTAATTTTTTAATGTATATTTTAAAGGATTTCTTCGGTGCCAGAACAAGTTGCTTCTAATCAATTATATATGTTGAAAATAGATATATAAAACGA
>JAVCKZ010064224.1:0-14876 GCA_034780755.1 Lepetodrilus elevatus
TGACATACATAAAATCATGTTTGTACTTCCAAAAACCTTTCCACCGTTGTTTGGTAGACAAATATCCAATGCAACCCTCTGTAGTTTACTGATAGACAACCTGAATATGGTTGTATTGTTATTTGCTTCATTATGTATATGCAAGGGGACATAACTCAGTGGTACGACAAACAATATGCACATGCAACGTTTTCTCTCAAATCCTTCATAATTCAGTTGATGCATCAAAGACAAAATAAATAGCGGAACGTTCCCTATATTCATATAAAACATTAACTATTGAGTACTGGAGACTAAATACATCAGTAAATAACAACTTTTGGGCGGATAAATCAAGTGTAATTAGTCTCGGATCGAAATTCGTTTGTCCATTATACAGGTCAATCAACTGTGATATTATGCCTTTAAACTTTCATGTGTGGATTTTAAAAATATTTACGAAAAACATGCTTAAAAACATTGTAAATAAACAATGTAAAATGATTCTTTTGTGAGAGATTGCAAATCAAAATCGAGAGATTGGTTTATTTTGCTATATTTTCGGAGGTGCCAAGTGCAAACATAATCACAAGCACACACACACACACACACACACTTTAATTGACCCTTTCCCTGCTGGATATCGTCGCAAATGGGTGAAAGATTCCCGCAGCAACGTTAAACTCCATATTCACACCCTGCTGGATAGGCACAGGAACTGCTCATTATTATTAGGGCATCTCTTGTTGCCTCCAGCATGGAGAGGGTTAATCTTAAAGTTGGCCCTATTAATTGCCGGGCAGTGACTATATTGAGTATTACTCACTTCACCGGCCATTACCCTGCTATGTAAGCTATGGGAGGGATAAAAAGTAAAGTTTGCACATGTTTGCACTATTACACGTACTTGCACTAGACAAATTGACGTAAATATATGTCTTGTATTTTATTCATTAAATACCAGTTATGTATGCATTAGCCACTATATTACAAATAATTAGCCATCTTTAAAAGACTTGTTTTTAAAAACAAACTATCGCAATAGTAGCACAATAGTGTTTTCAATTATCGCAATACTATTGCAATAGTAGAATTGGCCTCAATAGTCAATCCTAGTATTGAATATCAAATGCACTCGCTTATTACCCCAGTCAACGGATCTGTGCACTCAAATTCCTTCTTTAGTCTTAATAATAAACTTGTGAGACTGTCACTTCACAATAGACAGACCTCTAGTATAAACTTGTGAGACTGTCACTTCACAATACACAGACCTCTAGTATAAACTTGTGAGACTTCTATAGAGCTTGATACAACCACCTGCAATGCGGTGCACAGTATGCTGAGGCCTGACAGGCATTCATGTCATTATAAGCCACAGTAACGACCTCTTGTCTCCTTTATAATCCTCCAGGCCTCCCCCCAGGCCGATACTGTAATAACAGGTTTTACACAGTGAAAGCTGATTATAGAAAGATGCTAGCTATTCATCCTGGATGTGTGTGAAGTCACTGCAGGGCATTCCTACTATTGTAACGATCTATACAATAGACAGTACATGCCCCATCGTGAGCCCTGCAGACAAGTTTGTGTCTATATACTTACACCACTGACAGAATTGATGCGTGGAATACATTACAATAAACATCACAACTACTAATCCTATGCACAGCGTTTTTCAAAGTATTTATCCATCTTATGAATACGGTAATGGAGTAATACAAATTCATGACTGAATTTGAGATGATTATTACTATTAAAGTTTTATACCTCCATCCTGTATACATATCCAATATTAAATTTTCATGTATTTACAGTATGCAATAATTATTAACATGCAGGTACAGTGCTCCCTCGATATAATGCTGAAGTTGGGGTCCATGACATGCCACCGGCGTTATAATACCTGCGTTATATCAACGAATATAATTGGAGAAAAAAAGAAAGGAATTTATTTTATTTATTATTTTTTTAAATAGGGTCCACATTGGACCCTGCGTTATATCCGAATCTGCGGTGCATCGAAGGGCGTTATATCGAGGGAGGACTGTATAAGAATCTTCTGTTGATCTCAATAAACCTGGCCATGGCATGTGTCTAAAATAAGGCAATGTGTACAATGACTCAAATTTTCAGTGAATTAGTTTGCATTTAACCATATCCATTCTCAATTAATCACAAGCTATTATATATGGCAGAGCTCCAGATAAAATTTGCGACTTGGGAGTATGTTACTCCCTGATTTTGATTTATGGAGTATTTTCAAATATTGCGATACTGGTAATCCCAGAAATGAATTTAGGGAGTATTATGTGAAGATTAATAGCAGTTGTAGGTTGATTTTAACATAGTTCAAATAGCTAAACGTCGTTGTAATGGCCCCATTTACTATCGGACATTTATTTCTGGTTGGATGTGGCCAAAATCGAATGTCCGATAGTCGATTAATTGAATATTCTAAAAGAAAAGAAAAACATTATGAAGATAGGTCTATTTAAAATACATGAATAAATAAGTGATACCCGCGACCGTAAACAGCCCACATATTTTATCATTCTGTACACGTTTTCATCACTGCCAGATTTATTATCTACCGTATGCGTATTTCTCAATTTTTACTGCGTAAATTACGTGGATTTATCTGGGCTTATCTGGGCTACTGATATGGTATTTTGATATCAACTTTTATTGACATACACTTCAGTTTGTTGACATAATTATTTCATGGTCAAACATATTTACATTGAGTTATCTACACAAGTATATATTGGGCAACAAGCTACATGTTCTGCATGTCTGACTGGTTTTAACTATTTACATATTTTTAATTTATTTTTTGTCTTGCGATAAAAAATACGAGAATATGAAAATATTAAAAACCAGTGAGCCATACAGAAAATGTAGCTTTTACTTTTTGGTACATACGTTATGAATATGTCGATGAACTGATGGTATGCCTGGGGTCATTTGAACATGCTATCTTACAGTATCTATGGGATCTTCCTGTAAATTACATCGTCGCAAATGGGTGAAAGATTCCTGAAGCGACACTCACTCACTGTAAATTACAGATTTGACCACCATTAACATTGGGCCTATGGAGAATGTCCCCCTTATTATTTTCTTTATTTATTTCTATCATTGAACTACTGATGCAATTATATGTTTGTTGTATTTAATGAAAGGTTGATGCAATATGTTTTCAGGTTCAAGATGTATGTCCGCATAATTCTTATCAGTTTGCTGGCTCTACTTGCACAACATTGTGTCAAACTATAGTGAGTTTATTATATATATATATATACATGTAATGTGTTAGTGAATATTAAATTATAACTTTATTATATATTAATATCTTAGACAGACACCGATAGACCTTGGTCTTTTAATGATAAAAATAGATACTAAATTTCTATTGAAGTATTGTCGCAAATGGGTGAAAGATTCCCTTAGCAACGTTAAACTCCATATTCACTCACTCACTCTATCGAAGTAGAAATATAAGTACAAGAATTGTTAACGACTAACCGTAAGCATTTCATTCTAAACAGTAAATATTTGAATAAACTTAAAATCTTTGAGATTCCTTTCTACTTTCATGCATAGTTTTGCAATCCACCCTATGAATAAGACTTTGAAGTTTGTAAATTGGCTGAGGCTGTCCAAGTGAAGTGTAAATATTGTTATGCAGCTGGTGTTAACTCTCTTTGTGTTTCAGTTTTATCTTTGGATGGGGTAGACGTGTGTTTAGTCATTCCCCTGGGGTGTGTCATACAGTTGAAGGAATAGGTGAGATGTTTGCATAGCATCTTTCTAACTAATCCCCCCCCCAAAAAAAAATAAAAATCAATTGTTCACTTTAACCCTCTCCCTGCTTAATTAGATACAGGCACTGCTCTTTAGGGCATCGGTTGCCTCCAGCATGGAGAGAGTTAATAGAAAAAACAAAGCCCAGTGTGCGTGCCATTGTTCAGTCTAAGATCGTAGATATATATTGACAGTTTGAGAATACAATAGCCCTCCCATGATATATCCTTGTGTGTTTATGATGCATTATAATCGCATGTGATGCGACCATTAACAAACACTGAAGGCCGTGATGGTTTTTTCAAAGCACTCCCACTTAATCTGTGTGGATTGTTGCCATCTGGGTATCTACTAAGATGTCACGTTTTATAACATACGGATCAAAACAATATCTTTCTCTAGTGTCTTTAAAATTGCTAAATGGATACCATAGTAGTTGAGCTATTGTTTTTTCTTTTGCTGAATCCCATATCTCTTAACCCTATCCTTGCTGGATTAGGCACAGGTGCTGCTCTTTAGGGCATCTTCGGTTGCCTCCAGCATGGAGAGGGTTAATGCTGCACTTACTATCTTTTTGTGTGAAATTGCCTCAAGGAATCTGTATGTTATTATATTCATGGTACATGTATCTTGTATTTTTCCTTTCATATGCTTTTATGACTATCATGGTACCCTGTTGTGGTAAAAGAAATATTAACAATAGTCTATAGTCTTCCAATGTATTGGCCTTTAGGCACAAGAATGGATAGTCATCTTGAAAACAAATAATATACCTATGTTTGAATAGCTTTGTATTTGCTTGGAAACCTATTCAGCACCTGTAGATATATAATATATTATTGTTTATATTTCAGGTTTTGGCTCAGAAGATTTTCACATGTGTCCTGATGGTATTACATTCATAACATCTGTAAGTTTGTACTTGCAAGTCGAATGTTTGCAGTAGACAATGTATGTGCCGTACGGTATGTTTCTGAATCATGTTTCCTCCTGTTGACTATTTAATGGATTAGACTTGACAAGTGACACCATAATTTATTGTTTCAATGTCTATTTTTTTTATTGTCACCCCAATTAATATAATATGCTACAAGAAATCTTCCCAGTGCTACGTATTGTTCAATCTAATTAAAATTAGATACGTAAGTATCGCTCCAAATATATATTGACATACGCTCAACAACGATTTAACACAACTGCCTTGGGATGGCTGTCAGATTGACCTTTGACATTAACTAGCTGTTAACCAATCACAGCTTACCTTCGCAGTCGAGGGGTAAATTTTACATTTGGAACTTGCTAGTATGTCATTTTTACTTTCCGTGTGATGATTATTTGGTACGTTATAACGGAAATAGTATTTCACTATGTAGTGATTAATGTGGGTCAAAGTTAATTCTGACGGTTGTCCCAAGATAGTTGTGTTAGATCGTTGTTGAGCGTATGTCAATATATATTTGGAGCGGTAATTTTATTGTTTCACTCAATTGAAAAAAAAAATTAAAATAAAGAAGTGACTTCAGTATTTATTAATAATTTACACGCAATGGTAGAACATTGGACTTTAGAATAAAAGGTTCTGAGTTCAAATCCTGTCCCTAGGAGCCCAGCGTCAATGTTCGTAAAAATTACCTTTCTGACATAATATAAATAGGATGCACCGACTGTAGGGTGGCAATACAGATCTGGCCCTAGGTCTGTCAGTACTAGCTGTTATATTACCGCTGCGACGTTAAATATTAATTCAATCAAAAAAACTAGCCGTTAGGTAGTACATTCAGCTACAAATGTTTTGAGTTTCCTCCTGCCATAAACTGACAAGACATGCATGATACAAGTGAACTAAAAAATATATATAAAGAAACTACCATGTGTTATTGAATATCATTTTAATAAATTATTACAAATTAATGACAATCTGATTGGTCACAAGGAATAGAAATAACCTTTTAAATTGTTTTTCCACACAATTCCCACCAGCTGTTGACTGCTAAATGCAATGTTTGTTTACGTCAACAAGGGCGATGGTATACTAAAAGATGACCCATTTGCTGACCGCGCACAAACCTATTCACAGCCCTTGCATATAAATGACATCTGAGGTTTATATGGCATATGCATTACTATTATTATTATTACTATTTTTATTGTTATACTATAGATATATATTATTCAATGTTGAGCTCCTGAATATCAAGCTCGCCCATGGGCCAGCGTAAATGACACTGTGGTATTGTATTTTTTATGTTTATGATAATTTTCCACCACGTAATTTATACAGGATTGTATGATCAGAAGCAGTTAGTTATATCTGTCTACAAACATTTATCTCATGACAAAAATATGACATTGGAATGAATGCTGTTTACTACAAATCCATGTTAAAGGCATAATATCACAGATATTTATGGTTGTTCTTAGCTATAACTGCAAAGTACATTCACTTGCCATACATAAAAATCATGTTTGTACTTCCAAAAAGCTTTCCACCGCTGTGTGTTTGACAAATCTTCACTGCAACCCCACCTGTGACTCTTTAATTAAAGAGTCAGGTTTAAATCAAATACAGCCAACGGCTTCTTTATACATTATGCAAAAGGGACATAACTCTGTTTGCTCGCACATATTCCTATTAGAACAGTGATACATCAAAGACGAGATAAATAGCGGAACATTCCCATATTTAATATAAAATATAATTCGAATGCTGGGGAATAAGTACATCAGAATAAAAACTTTTGGGTGGATAGATCAAGCGTAATTAGTCTCAGATCGAAATTCATTTGTCCGATTACCGGTTATACATGTTTATCAACTGTTTTATTATGCCTTTAATGATATCATATTTTCATCTGTATTAGTTCTCAAACATTAACATGAATTTAAAACTGATCAGACCAAAGCAGCAACTTAGTCATGATCACCAATGTCAGGCCGACCTGTTGATTGGGTCATAGCTTAGCAGCGATTAATATTAACTGAAATGAGCATTAGCCACACAGGACTAGTGCAGTGAAAACTCTACTAGTCCTCACCAACTTTCACTAGTCCTGTCAGTATCAATGAATGTGTTTAAGAAGGGACTTAGGGATAGAGATCTAGATCTACCGGTAATCTTGTTTTAAAAAATAATAAATACAAGGTAGTGCTTTGAAATTTTAACTAGCCATGCAGGACTACCAGATCTAGGAATCTACTAGTCCAGGCCAGAAACAACTATCCATTGGCTATAGGACTAGCATTAATAATAACCTGTTGGTAGGATAATAACCGACTCAGAGGTTTTAATCAGGAAAGTAAACATGAGCCCACGGGAAAAGTCTGAGGGAAGATAAGCAAGGGGACTTTTTCCATGGGCGAGTGTTTACTTTCTTGATCATAACAGAGGAGAAGGTTATTATCATACATATTAACTACACCATCAAGCTACATTTTTAAATTCCATTTTTTTATATATGATGTGTAGCAAATGCAAACTTACAGTTATAAAAATCGGTCTACGAGCTTGTGAAATTAATTTTCTTAATTTGTAACATGAACTAAAATTATGAATTATGTTTGCAAGTAGATTGTAGTCTTTAACCGTTATGCACAGTATAATGAAATCCAGATTTACTTTTGAGGTAAGACTGGAAAAAACTGGGCATTCTGTCGAAAAGAAGAACCTGCACAAACAATAGGATGACGTCACTATAGGCTATAGGTTTATATACAGTATATATTTATTTCCTAATTAAGTAGGCCTACCCTAGTAACTTGAGTGATGAGTAGTGATCGACAAGCATGTGATGGTGATGTCACTTTTCTTGCGTAGAGATTCCATAGCTGTAACTATGCCGTTATCCTTTTGTTTCATATATCGTTATACTAGTATGTCTTCTATAAATCCTGTACTGCATTGCATGAAATGGATAGTTTTTATTTAGAACAATGCACTTTATTGTTAATATTTATTACAGGAAGTTTGGGGAATTCCTTTTTTTTTAATATGAATTAGCAATACTGTGTCATATAGTTTACCCAGCTTAGTAAAATAAAATAAAAATGTACATGTACTATATTTTTTTTTAAAAAGAAGAAAATATTACATCCAAAGATGATTTTGCGACTTTAACCTAGCTTATAATATTATGTGGTCTAAGTATAAGTTGCAATATAATGTCACATCTTAAGACTAATGTTTTTTATTTGTTATAGGGACTTCGAATGCAACAAAATGCACCAGGTTTTGACAAGTTTTACGCAGATGCTGAAATCAAGGGTGGAATTTATATGTTCAATTTCAAGAACCCGAAGAAGGTCGCTAGGGAGATGACAATGACGTCGACCAAGGAGTTTGATCTGACACGGTTCCAGCCTCATGGCATCAGTGGATGGGAGGAATCAGGTAAAAGCATCAGACAATGGAATCAGACGGTGGCATCAGATGGTGGCATCAGATGGTGGCATCAGATTGTGACATCTGATGGTGGCATCAGATGGTGGCATCAGATTGTGACATCTGATGGTGGCATCAGATGGTGGAATCATTGTAACATCAGAATGGCATCAGACCGTGGCATCAGATGGTGGCATCAGACGGTGGCATCAGATGGTGGCATCAGACGGTGGCATCAGACAATGGCATCAGACGGTGGCATCAGACGGTGGCATCTAAGCTAATAGTGCCCAATGCCACTTTATGATGCCACCATCAGTTTGATGTCACTGCTGGAGCAATCAAAGTCACCACACTATTGTTTGTTTTGAATATATTTTGTTTTAAAGCCATGTTCTCAAGATTATTTCTAGTTATTTCCAGCAGGACGTAGTTGAATACTGTAGTTTATGTTAATACTGGGATTAACGGTATGCAATACATATTACAGATGTCTAGAGATACCAGCTTATGTTACTGACAATATTTCATTATTGTATTGTTATATAAGTAATAACTCTTGTTAATGTTTTGACACTTGGATATCGTTTCTTGAAGCTCTTTATCTACTGAGATCATAGCACTATTGTAGTTGCAATTAACACTAAATTAACTATTGAAATTAACACTAACCCACTAGTCAGGGCCATTTCTCCAAATGCTAAAGGTATCCTAAGGACTAGTAGAAATCCAAAACATTTGTTATTTGTATCATTATTTAGGTTAGTAAATTTTAACAGTTATTTTCTATTGCTGCAATGTATAAGAGATGGCTATGGTAAGTGCTATGGTAGCAGATAAGAGAGTTTCATGAAGCGATACCCAGATTTAGGCTCGATTTACCATGTACTTTCCATCTACCTACCTAGGAAAGCTGTACCTCTTTGTGATCAACCACGAGGATAGGGGCCCAGAGAAAGTCGAGAAGTTTGCCGTATCTCTGGACACACTGACGCTGCAGCACGTCAAGTCTTACACGGATCCTTTGTTTAGGACGTACGTATATCTACGAAGACGTTTTACAGTGGCTTGGGTTGTATCATCCACAGGGAGTTAAGAAGGAAAAACATGAGAGCACACTGATCCATTGACTGGGGTAATGGTGTAGCACTATGAGCACGCTTTTGACCATGGATTTGGCATGGTATAAATGTAGACATTATTGTTGATGATGATATTATTATTATTATTATTATTAAAAAAAAAAAAATTTAAAAAAAAAAATATTATTATTATTATTATTATTATTATTATTATTATTATTATTATTATTATTATTAGGTCCTTTATATGGTCACTGATCATATTCGTATTCTTTACTGCGAAGATTATGAACAATATCGTGCCGTACCAGGTCTATAAATAGCAACATGCTGAGTGTCAACAGTTAGTTTACCCTCTTCCTGGTACACCTAGAAGGCATTCGTGAGCTATGAGCTATGGCCTGCGTTTCATGAAAGGTGTGTGTATTTACGTCGGACGTAAAGCACGGAGTACATGCACAGAGTTACATGTACCCTGTGCTTTACATCTGGCGTGCCAGGTAAATGTACTGCACGTGCGAACCATTAACAGTGGGTCAAGAGTATATATCTGCAATATTTGCCCCTCTTCCAGAGCACGTGGGAGACAGCTATGACAAGTCGGGTACCGAGCGCTATTGGTTCACTCGCAGTGTTCGAATTAATAGTGGGTCCGGGGGGTCATTTTTGAAAATCTGCAATGCTAAGGTACCTCTGTGACCTTGAAATTACAGTTTTTATCACCATTAACATTGTGCCTATGTCTATGATAGAATGACCCCCTTATTATTTTCTTTATTTCGAACACTGACTCGGGTATATTGTAATGGGAAATTTTGTATCCTAACTATTATGTGTTAACTCAAAAAGTATGAGCAACATTTTAGATTTTTGCATAATATAACATTATGTCGTCTTCAGATGGTGGAAGGTGTAGTTGAATTCCATGGAAGGGGCTTTTCTTCTTCCAGGTTGAATGGCTTGGTTGCGACAGGCACCGATAGCTTCTATTTTACCAACACCTGCAACTCTGTAGGCACAGTAAGCCGGGTCTTGGAGTCGCTGGCATTGGTGCCGTGGGCCAACTTCGGACATGTCAGTGGCAGCAACTCCCGCATCGTTTCTGATGGAATCCTTGGTGCTAATGGTATAGCAATGTCCAAAGATGGAAGGTGAGGAGTTGTGTATAAAATACTTGATTAATCAATCCTCTCCATGCTGGAGATGCCTCAAAGAGCTAGATCTATGCCTGTTAATTGAATAGTTTTCAAGTATATTTACATTTTATAGCAAATCATTATTATTCATTGCCTCAAAGAGCTAGATCTATGCCTGTTAATTGAACCGTTTTCAAGTAAATTTACATTTTATAGCAAATCATTATTATTCATTGCAGAGATCTTTTCCAAACTTCAAGTAGATATTTATGGAGATCAGCATCTTTGAATGGTTCGAAATAGAGCCTGTTTACAAGTCTTGCAATTTTTGTTTATTTGGATAATCACAATTTATGTTTTTGTACTGTTTCAGTGTTAAACCACATCATTTTATATTGCCTGTCCTAAGATTTAGGGATATAATTCTAATGCTAATTAACATTAAATTAAAAATATATTTTCATGATACCATAATCTTGTCAGAAGCTGATATATGGCTGGAGGCTATATAAATTGCTTCTGTTTACAGATACATCTATGTAAATTACACATGTTTCCTCTTTACAGATACATCTATGTAAATGCACACTCGGGTCAAGAGTTGAGAATATACCAAAGAAGGGACGATAACTCTGTTCATCTGAGAGAGGTACCGAAATAAAATGCCATTTATATCATAGGCTATATGTTTATGAATTTTTAATCAATAGACGAGATAAGCTGTGCCTCTTTTGCCTTAGCCGGCCTATAACTGTTGTTTGGTTCGAGAGTATGGTGACGTCACATTTTGTTTTTTTTACATGTGTCACGTGGCGGCCAAGTGCAAAAGAAAAATAAAAAAAATGGCAGACCTGGCTCAGTCTACTCAGTACCAAATAATTTCCGGCCAGCCCAGTCTAGCCCAGTCTAGAAATGCTAATCGGTCGCGAGAGTATGTGATATGCGCGCAAAGCGGCTAGAAATCCTAGCCGGCTAAGTGATAAACAAGCAGCCCTATTCTTTTATAAAAATGTACACGTCAAAACATCTTCAAATTTGGTCTGTTCTGAGGTCAGAATGTCGTCTGCACGAGACTATTTCTAGTAAATACTGTCAGAATTTAACTTGTGATTTGGATGTCAGAGGTCATGGTCACAGCACTTGCAAATAGACAGCACACTTGTATGATTATCTTGATATATTTCCTGTAGCATTAGCAATGGTGAATCATTAGGTCTAAAAACACGCTAATTACATGTCAATCAATCTCACGGTCATAGACTATGAATGGCCAGCAATAAGATCGTCGCCTCAATGTTTCTCCTTACACGTGACGTATTCAATACTGTTGAACAGTACCAGCCAGGCCCGAGATTACGAAACTTTTCGGAGTACGATTTCATACTCAACTCAGAATTGTGTTCATAAAACGTCATATGACATCATAGTCTGAGTACGTTTTTGTACTCAGAAAGTTTCATAATCTCGGGGCCAGTGCTCGCAGGTTTACTGCAACATTCAGCCCTACAGATGTTGCAGGTTTACTGCTGCCCTAAACTGACAAGCCGTGATATTAGTGAAAGCATCTTGAAAACGGTCCTAAACACCCAATTAAAAAATATAATAAAATAATAATGTTGAAAACTGTGATTTTTATTTATTAACCCTCTCCATGTTAAAGGCAACCAGAGAAGCCCTAAAGAGTTAAAGGGTTAACATACTCTGTACAACGCTAATCATTGCTTTCAGGTGTATCCGCTTCATTCCTTCCCTGACAACATAGTGGTAGACCCGGTGACCGGCGACCTGTACGTCACTCTACATCCTATCTACCACCAGATCATCTCTCACCTGCTAAATCCATCTTCAAAGGCAGCTTCTCAGGTGATAAGACATTTCCTATCTCAGGCCCCAAGGTTACGAAACTTTCTGAATACGAATTTGTGCTCAAGCTAAAAATTTACAAATTTGTACTCAAGAAAGTTTCGTAACCTCCGGGCCAGGCATGGCAGTTTCCACGAATCCGTTGATTTAACTCTCTCCATGCTGGAGGCAACCAGAGATGCCCTAAAGAGCAGTGTTGGTGTCTAATCCAGCAGGGAAAGGGTTAAGTGTCCTGGGGTCGATGTATTTGACCTGTACGTGGCTTGGGGCCAGGAGCCCAGATTTGTTTTGAGCTGAAATGACAATTGTTGTTTGTTGCCGTGCATGCGATCTGTACACACTTCATAATTCATCATGTCTTGTGTGTACATCTCTAATATATAATTATGTGCAACAATTAAAGATTCTTTAAAATCCTTGCATTATCTACTGATTGATGGAAATCTAAATATTGGTTTGATGGGGGTTCATAAAAAAATAATTGTTTGTTTATTTTAGGTTTTACACGTAAAACTGCTTGACGGATCAGTGTCCTCGGTGACGGAACTCTTTGTTGACGAAGGTAGCATGATCTCTGCCGCATCTGTGACCACAATTTACAACAAGAAGATGCTCATCGGATCCATCATTGATAAACTTGTATATTGTGATGTTAATGTACCCCTTTAATTTCAGTTTTCAATAGTTGGAAGTGCTTTATCAATTTTTAAACCATTTATTTCGATACTTATTTACATGATAATTTAGGGGATCACCACATGTTTATTTCATTTGTATTCGGTGTGAGTAACTAAACCCTTTTTGACAATGTCTGGTACATTTGTTGCTCATTCTAGCTTTCCTGCTATAGAGTAGATGATCTAAGTAAATAAATAAACACCAATCATTTACATTTTTTATATTTTTCTAATAACTACAAATTTAATTATTTTCTCCTGTTCAAATTAATAGAACAAATACGGTACATGATGTTGTTTGAGTGAGAGAGTAAATAAATTGCTCAAATTGGTGCCATTTTGTACGATATTTCAGCATTATTTCGGTGATCTGGAAGATTCAAACTATAGTCGATTGATTTGTAGGGCAACCTGCTACCAGCTGCACTGTCTTATAGTCTTGTGTTGGACCCTAATCGTCGAAAATGAGTGAACAATTCCCACAGCTATTTGGCTATTTGTAAATTTCGTCTAGAGAAAATGTATATACCGGTACAGTATATTCAATATTACTTTTGTTGAAATTTCACCTTCCTATGCACAGTACAACGGGAATTCTGTGTTTCAAAACTATGGTATTTTCTTTAATATTCATTTTTATACAAAATTAACTGCTGCAAGATAACTATTATATATTATATAATTATAATATAATTATCTAGTATATTACTATATAAAATATATAGTACCGTATACAATTTTTATTGTGAAAATGTTGAGAATCTTCAATGAATGTAATTTTATGGACGGGTGAGTTTGACCACCTACCCTAGTTAGTCTAGTTCGACTAGACTGATCAAACTATCCATGGTTCAACTAAATTGACGTCACAAATCTACCATGGTTCAACCCACCACTGGGCTAGGGTTCGTAGTTGCACTGTACATATGCATCCCTTTACTAACTCTCCGATTCACATATTTCCACTTGGACTGGGTTAGTAGTAACTAGTCACATAAGATTCATTCCAAAATTCATACCACATTGTGATTCGTTATAAAATGAAATTGATCTCCATTGATCTCCATGACACACAACCAAAACCCACCTCCCGCTTAATGCAGGCGTGGACATTTTCCACGGATCCACGGAAATCCACCGATTTATTTGTCCAGGGGTTGATTTATTTACACTGTACATGACCTAGACCCACAGATCACAGGCGTGTTTGCCGCTGGTAATCACAATTGTCTATTGCCATGCCCGGTAAGGTTTCATGTACACATTGGCTACCGTTAGTCTTTTTAATCTGTGAATATTTGTTTTAACTTAATTTCAGTGTGAGGATGTCTGTAAAATGTTGTTCAGTAGTGTGTGAGAATGTTTGTAATATATGATCCCATTGTGTTGATTGCAACTGCATGATTTCGAGGACTTACGTTTGACACAGATATGTCATGTACAATGTAGTGTATGTGTATGTGATAAGATGTGCCGCTGGTAAATGTATATCAGATCTGAAACCGACGCTCAGATATTTGGACATTCACTAGTAAAAGAAAGTCAGAATAATTAAGGAATGAAACAAGATTTTAATTAGATTGAGTCGGAAGTGGCCGTAAGATACTGTAAAACATTAAATTTTGCCAACATTAATGGTTTTCTTTAGCGACGGACCAAGCATGAAGGCTTAATGGTACAGGATTCAGTCAGTATTGTTCGTTCAGTAAAGGTTACTAGTATTGAAAAATAATAATAAACTAAACTTTCAAGCAGTTACCGGTAATTGAAACTCATTAAAGCTTTATGTTCTTTAATAATTAATAATTGAAATTATTGACTATTGAAAATACTTGTGCATGGTTTCCATCAACAGTACACAGCTATAGGATGTATCAGGGGTGCGTTCAAGCTAGAATACAAGAATACGATACTTTTCCCTACATGTATTGCTCGTTGAACGGCTTCGTGCGTA
>JAVCKZ010064235.1:0-14870 GCA_034780755.1 Lepetodrilus elevatus
GCGGGCGCTCAAAGCTTTAAACCACGGAGTGGTTATATATACAAAATACTATTTTCTAGTAACCTGAAAATATATTTGCACGTCACGTATTGGAATTTAGTAGTGTGTATGCGCGTGTGGTAGTGGTGTGTGTTTGAGGGGGGTGCGTGCGTGTGTGCGTGTGATAAATATCTCCCTCGTGATATGATTATTAATGTGTCCGAATTAATAATTTATATATATTTACGTTAGTAGTCATATGCATCTGTATTCAAAGCATGGTGGTGTTGTTGGCGATGATGATAATGGTGATAGTAGGCATACCAGTAGTAGTGGTGGTGGTGGTGGTGGTGGTAATAGATGTTGAACACTCAACAGAAGTATCAGCAAACTTGCCAGAAGCGACATCTGCTACTACATCAACTACCACCACAACAACAACTACTACTACTGCTACTACTACCACTACTCCTATTACTACTACTACTACTACTACTACGACTATACGTAAGCAGTCCATTACACCATTATCACGTAGTGTATTTCATGTGGCCGTTACGATTAATACATGTATGTTCTCACTGACACCCAACTTAAAACATCATGTACATTGTGTCCGGCTGTCAGTTCATAACAACACTGGAAGTCTTCGTGACAGCTATATCAGTGATGTATTCCCAACTAGGAAGTTAGCGGTTAGTTTGCGGTTAATGTGGTGGTTAAGGAATTATGCTGATGTCATTTGTTTTCATTTGTTATCATCGTTAGTCATTGACTCGTGTCTGTTTATATGCAGCCAGACTGACAAAACACGCGTAGGCTTAGTGACAATACAAATATTGTATATCAATACTTAACAAGACATGCAGACAGAATAATAAGATAACAGACAGACAGATCATATGTTCTTATTGAAGACATATATAAAACAAAACGTATGCAGACAGACAAACAAACAAGATATTTTGTTATTAATAAAGCAATCTATAATATATTCTAATAATAATAATAATAATAATAATAATGTGCAGTTTTCTATAGCACCAAATCCACGATATAGCGTGCTCAAAGCACTGTGCATTCAATTCCTTCGCAACTTCCTGGGGAATATACAACACAAGCTGCCATTCAGGGCGCTACAAGGTTAGCATGCACATGTCTGCCTTATTATACTCGTACAAAAATGCAGATATTAGCGCTGCTGTGTCATACTCCTCACTGAGGATAATGCATGCACCTTGCAGGCCAGTCAGTGGTAAAACATTTCCTCTTTCAGCTGTGTCAATAAATGTTGTGGCTAATAAGATCAAAGTACGTATGCGGTGGTCCCTCCGCCCTCCATTTTAAATTGCAAATATATACGCAGGTGTACCTGTCCTCTGTCGTATTGTTTCAGCATGTATCCTCCATATGCTGCTGTGTGTGCGTTAGTCCTATATTTCCTCAACAATGTACGGTCAACATTTACAGAATAAATATTTTATACATTTCCTCAGTTAGGATTTACCCGGATTTAGCAAACTGATCCCGCTGAATGAACAGAGCGTGACGGGGTTGAGAGTTCTATAACACTGCTCAATCTTCAGATGACAAACGCACGGAATCTGATACTACACCTACTCACGGCGGATGTATACAGAGTTGACACTTTACCTACGTAGTCATGGTAAATTATACCGCCAGCGAAATAATCTATCACGCGAAACCCTCACACATTTAAGCCTTTCAGTGTAGCACGGATTTAATGGTATAAAGCTCGTCCATTAATAATTAAAAGTATGTCTTAACCTCTTTTAATAAAAAATCCCGAGGAAATAATAACGATTTCTCAGTTTTTAAAAAATTAATAAGAGAAATTCATTATTAAATAGTTATTCAATGAATGTTGAGCTATAGCATATATGTATGTATATATGTATGATGGACACTTATACTGTATGCTTCAAATATGTTCAGCAACACGTTAAGTCTCCCAATTCTACAGCTGCACACGATGAATATACAGTGCGCTCTGTTGACGAAGACTATACAACACTGACATTTAAAGACAGCGTTTGACAAATCCAGATACCCATCAGGCCACACACCGGAAGCTCCCCCGCTGAGATCTGACATGGTGGTGCTTTAGCAGATTTAATTGGTAGGTCCACAACTATTCACATATAAAATATAGGATATTTGTTTTGGTTTGTCTTCGTAGCCTAAACAGTATACAGTTTATACAGTCAAGTCCTTCATGGGCCGGAAATAACCGAGGAATTAATATCCTGACGACACTTGGGGGTGATGCTTCGTGATGGAAAGTTCCAATGTTGGACCACCAATAACACAGACAACGTGTGATCAATACAATTAAAGAATGTAGGTCGTGAAGAGAATGTTTTGCTTCATAGTCGTCCCCTTGTTGAACGCGAATGAGATAAAAAGATGGCATTAGGACACTATATTGATTATGGCAATCAACGGGTTCCTCAAGTGTTCCTCCAATGTGTTCAGTGGGGTGTTCAGAATAACGAGCACTACGTGGTCGGAAGGTTTTGGTCTAATAAGGAAACAAGAGCAGCACGCGGTGCTAGCCAAGCTATTCACGAGTACACGATCAAGTTAAGAACAGATGAGAGACGCGCATTCAATCAGGGAATTTTGGCTGATTAATTCTCCGAATTTACGTTCGTGTACGACATGGACATGTCCAGTATATGGCTCCTGTCTTATGGGATCAAGAATACATTTTATTTGATACCGATGGTTATTTATCGGGATTCTGTGCTTCCGCGGGTAATCTGAAAGTGTGAGGTGGTAGTACTTTATTTAGGTACCTACTAAGTCTGTAGAAACACTAGAAAAGCACCGTAGCGTTAAAACCTTTTTAGAAGTTTAGCATCTTGGCAAATTACAATTATAGTGCCGAATATCTTCTTCCTGTTCTTGTAGCATAAATAATGCACCGTTATATTACAGTGTGAGACATTAACAAGAGAGATATCAAAGACATCAGGGCCAATTAAAAATGACTTAGCTAAGCCCGGACCATGCAATCGCGGAAAGTGGGTGCAAATTTAGATGTAGAATTATTTTTTTTACTTAGACAATCGGTCTTTGCCAAAGTGCATTAGCTTAGACCGAGTGAATTTAGCTAAGACATTGGCCATCGGGCCACTGCTAATGTCGCACACTGTATATTATATGAAATATATTATTCCTGTTATATAATGTATGTATGTATGTATATATAATGTGCCATCGATTAGTAAGCACTGACATAGCAAGTATAGGAATACTGACTCAATGCGAAGTCATTCATCTCATTCTATTCACACATACGGACTCAAGAAGGCGCTAGTTCCTGATAGACATGACTTCTGCAACTTCCTGTCAGACTTCACGCATACACACACAGACGCACACACGCAAGTGATCCATCAAGCTACACAAGATTCGTGAAGTGGAAACTAAAAAGTTCCTCAGCAACACGGGTATTTTCAGCAACACTGAATTATTCAATGTCTCCGTGGAAGTCAATATGGTGAGAGCAAGTAACAGTAAGTGTAGTCCAGAACTGCGACATCGACCAAATCTTAGAAACTGATGCGTGGGTTCATCGCTGATCAACGTGAGAACATTGGCATCACGGAATTGTAAGCCCATATATCTCTCCCACCAGCGACTGAGACGAAGCTTTATGTAGTCTGCCTGTCATCCAACGGCGATCTTCTTAGCGGGAACACAAAACAACTAGTCGTTACCACACGACTTCAGAGCCACGGCTGCTGCAGATCAATAACTGATACATACAGGCGTCGCAATGCTGTTTGTTCTGTCTCGCATCCAGACTGTGTTATCTGTTACTAATGAGACAATTAATTTATGATCAAAGTCTAAGATATTTATGTTTTATATTGCCATGTTATTTTTCATCTCTTGTTATTGCTGCAGATGTTCCAGTGACCAAACCAGACATGTCCACGTGCGAGTTAATTCCAGCATTTAAATTCCAGCTATGGTTTCTCTATAGTAGAGGAACTTCAGAGAGGCGATCAATACAACACACCAGTGAAGAGTGGAAGCAATTAGCAGTGTTTCTCTCTTCATCCGTCTTTGCCAGTCAGGATAATACCATTGTGTTTTCCTTCATTGTCAGCCCGTACAACAGTTAACCCCCTCCCCCGGTCTAACAGTACATGCACGGTCAGTGGGGTGTCCACTCCGTCTCGCTCAGTGGAGTCCACGACTGCAGTTATCCCGGTCACGGGTCAGATATACGTATTAAAGGCATTCCTTGCCCTATACAACGCCCGATACCATGTCATTACACGAACATGACCTCTCAGAACACAGCAGTTCACTGGAACAAAGGACATCCGCTTTAAAGACAGAGTATTTGCCTTCAAGAACAAAATTTACTAGGATGTTTCAATTGCTGGGAATTTTAGGCATGGGTAGTGTGTCTATTACACAAGCTATAATAAATATTTGAAATAGCAATAATAGTATCTTACTATCTTGAAAGAGAATCCCCATGAGGTGGGATCCATTGCAAGTAGTTCTAGTGTTAGGTATTTGAAGAATGACCGTATCTGTCAAACATGTCATTAATCTCGTGTAAATCTGCAATCACCCATGTTTGCTGCATGTCTGTTCTATGACATGCAGCATAGACTGGAACACTATACTCCTAGTACTTACAATTGAAATTTAATTGGCTTTGTGTCTATCCAGTGTATCGTTTCTCGAAGCTTTCTCGTATCCACAATCAGACCATATAGCGCTCTCGTAAGTGCACGAGCTCCATGTATAGTAGAGATCCCTGGGAGTGCTTTTGGTCTCGTAGTAGATATGAAAGCTTCGATAAATGATATCCAGTATTTTATCATCCACAATCAAGAACATCACATCTGAATTCACATATTAAATAATAGTTCCTACTAATTACGGCATACAGTCTTTCTTCCGCAGTGTACATTATATACGTGCATCAAGAAAACACCACATGTGACATCCTTTCTTAGAAATACGAAGACGACTAGAAGACGAAGTAGGCCTACTCGATGGTTTGTCTTAATCCACTTCAGCACGTACATGATAGATGCGAGAAATATATAGTAGTGCCTAGCTTGGAGAATGATCAACGCGAATGTGTATACTAGTAGACATTAGAATCTGATAGTAGACAGTATTTATCTGACTATCGGAAGGTCTTAATTCCCACAGGGTTCAGTTATCTGACACGGAAGTCCATGAGACTGACAGAAGGTTGAGACTAGAGTCTGGTAGAGGTGAACGTCTCTTCAAGTTCAGGTACTCGGTGACCAGACTGACAACCACAGGGGTCGGGGATATCCCCCGGGGGGTCCTGCCACCGGTCTACATGTGTCAGTACCCCAGCAGGTGTCTAGCATCAGTGCACGGCGTAGTAACGACTGACAGACATATAACTGCATGCACGTCTAGTATGTGGCCACGATCTGATTTGGATCCAGTCAGCAAGTGTTGGTTGTTTGTAAATATATGCCAGTTAGTTTAAAACCTGCACATTTAAACACAGTACAGTTAACGTATGCCGATAATAAAAACGAGTTTTAGTACGTAGAGCGAGGAGTTTAAAACATATGAAAATATTGAAAACTAGTGAGAGATGCGGAAAATGTAGCTTGTTGCCAAATATAACTTGTGTAGACAAATTAAGTATACAATCCTTTGGGTATAATACGTTTGGCCATGAAATATGTCACCAAACCTTAATTGTATGCCTTTACGTGCCTAGAAAATAAGATAATTCTGCAGCTTAATTCTATATATAGATGTAATTATAAAAGTCGTTATGTATAAAGTTGTGCTACGTATACGACTAATCATGTGGCGTGATGCTTCTATTTACCGATAGATCTCAATACAAATACTAACATAAATACCATGACTAAGAAAGGTGGCAATGAGGTCAACTGAAGGTCAATATTTGACCAAAGTTATACGTAACCATATAGACCTACTATACCAAGGGGCAAGTTAATAGCTATGATAATACGTATATAAATACTAGATAAATATAATCTACAAGAGTTCAAGTGGAAGGTAATTTATATAGTGGTTGCATGTGATTCGCTGTCGTATTGACAGGGAAATACATCGAATGGAACATTGAAATGTACATGTACTTTTAAATTATTGCAATTATCAATAATATTAGCTAAAATGTATCCATTTGTTCATTACCTTAATGGCAAAAGTATAAGCCGATGTGAAGAAATACGCTTTGGATTTAGGATGTGAGGTTGATTTGTCTTTTAGTGGTGTTGCCAATAAGGCCCAGCTTTAGATCCTAGATATAGATTCCTTCAATTTCGGGACTACGTTGTACTTCACTACGACATGTCCTTTACCATGTGGGATACTCTCGTATAATATTTCCTATGCAATATTGATTTAAATATAGATCTATTTTATCATAATGTTTAATGCCTACTGATCTGCGAGTTGTTGTGTGAATACATGCAGCTATCGTGACATTTGCATCAACGAAATTAATAATGATGAAAATAACATGAGACCAATAACATATTGTATGTGTGTGTGGTATACAGTGTGGCTTGACCAGTACAGGACCCTCAATAGATGCCTGTGAAATGGAGAGCGTCACCTGAATGTCCTCGTATCTAACTCTACAATCCACGGTGTGATCAGAGCGACGTAATCAGTTTACCTACAAAATGCGAGCTGCACATTTCTCCATAAGTGGTCCTGAGTAGACCGGTGGACGCCAAAGAACCGATATCACAATACCTACATAGAAGGAATTAGCACCGCCTTGCAATTACCATGAGTGGCCAGAAATCAAAGATCCTGCAAACCTGATGACCCTTGACCTTACCATAGAGAGATCTTGCAATGACCACCTTTGTAGGCGTTGTGGCACTGCGTGTTCCTTGGACCACTGGCAGTGGTATGGTACCGTGTGTAGGGCCACTGGTGCTGTGCTTTACCCAAGACCAGATGTCGCGGTGTAGTGGTGCATGATCCGTTGTGTATCTCCAGGGCAGAATGTTTGCACAAAACATTTGAGAGGCTTTATCTGTTTATAGTTTAGAAACTGAATATGGACACAAATTAATTGAATCTAAATGCAATTAATACTTTATTAGCATGACAAACTTTGATTTCATTACATGTATTTGTATTATACATCTAAACATTGGCGCAACATGCAATTATCAGAAATGTGCTTGTAACACTCGAACGCAGTGCATGCCCTGAGTTAGCACATGATCATTGCTCAATTAGTTTAGCAATCTCTCAGACCAAGTGACAAGGGGCAGTCATCATCTGAACATGACCTCGCTCAACGTCCATCTCCACTACTAGGCACTAGTCCACAGAGGTGCACATCATTGAACCTACTATCTGGATCCTCCACCACAGCGCTGCTGGCAACACAGAGACAACTCCGTCCACGACCAGGTTTGTTTGAGGACATTACCGGCAGAGCGGAAAATTGAAAGAGGAAGTGCGCTGGACAATATTTGGCTTAAGGTTATAAAGGCCGCAATGAATTCTGATCAAGTGCCTGGTATTTATACTGGAGGTCTGAGAACAACAGCCCAGTCGTCTTATCTTTATGCACAGTGCTATAAAGAGCACCGATGTGTAACGAGGTAATTCCACGTGGTTTCTCAAGTTGGAGATGCTTTCATTCAAAACACACAGACTTTCACTGGTACCCGGCAGTAGGTGGGCGGCTGAGAGAGGAGGAGAGGATCGGCGTGGGAGACAGGCTTCAATGATTAGTATTATGTAAAGTCATAAACATAATGTGTGCACGTATACATATCCACGTTTCACATTTAGCCTCTATAGTGAAGCCCTTCAAGATAGTCACAACCGCATCTAAACTGTTGTAATATGTAGATATATCATTCATGAACTTCCATCAATTATTAATCGTTACAGATTACGTTGCAAGTGGGTTTACGTACTCTAGTGGGTTCCAATTCATTGGGTAACCAGTCATATGAAACTGTTCATTGGGTAACCAGTCATATGAAACTGATGTCGTATTGTGTATGCAGGTCGTAATCATTGAAGGAAATCAATGTTTTCCTTTTGGAATATACTTTTTTTTAAATTATTTTATGTATTTGTATTGAATGAATTTTCCACTCGGTTATTTTAGAAATTAAGAACAATTAAAATTGTGCTTCTTTAAAATGGGTTAACAGCAGTGATGGCCCTGAATCAAAACGAGACATTTCCTGCTAAGTATACAGTTTTAATACTTGCAACACAAAGTTCTAATGTTTACTCTGGTCCGTAAATGCCTCAGGAGTTTATATACGTGTTTAATCCTTGGACAGTCAACATGTATTACGTAAGCTTGATATTATACTCCAGTGTCTCTCTGTGAATGTAAGGTTAAATCATTGTACATCATGTAGAACTCACGGACTAGTATCCCACTCTGCTATGGAACCATATAACATCTAGTGGTGTTTAGTATTCTGTAGGTTGCAACATAATGATGGTTGTCCTGTACTCTACAGTTGTGATACCTGTCTTGTACGGTATCAAGGATATAGTCTACAGTTGTGATGCCTGTCTTGTACGGTATCAAGGATATACTCTACAGTTGTGATGCCTGTCTTGTAAAGTATCAAAGTTATAGTCTACAGTTGTGATGCCTGTCTTGTACGGTATCAAGGATATACTCTACAGTTGTAATGCCTGTCTTGTACAGTATCAAGGATATACTCTACAGAGTGAAGGTACTTTGACTTCAGCTCAATGTATGGAAGAAAGAGAAGGCAATTAGATGCATGGTAATCGAATTAGAGACAGTGATGGATTGAATTTGGTTGTCTATCTACCGAATAATCGATGAAAACAATCTCAAGCTCTGGGATAAGAGGTTGACGCACAGTCGCCGAGTCAGGCTGACCAACAGTCTACAGAGGCCCAGAACTTCCTTGTAGGTTTACATACAGTTATCCAGATATGTACGTGTAGTGTACAGTCATCCATCCAGCATTTACTTGTAGTGTACAGTTGTGCATACTTCCTTCTACTGTTAGTCTGTGTCACACCTTGTTCTCACCTACATACTCCTGTTCAGAATATCTCCCTATATCAGTTAAGCAAGTCTAGATTACTGGAGAACAAGGTCTCAGAGGATAAAGATTTTCTGGCGATCCTTTTATATAATATAATACCAATTATATAGTATTGATTTACTTTAACACTCTGAGACTATGGATCATAGTCTCTATTCTACTGTCTACAGTCAGGCATGTCCTAGTCGAGGGTACAGCTATCAAACACTCGAGTGTACGGTGTACGTTCATCAAGCATTTACTTATATACAGTATACAGTCGTCATGCCTTGCTGTAGTGTACAACCATCAAGCATGTACATGTAATACTAGTATGTACAGTCGTCAAGCATTTACTTATATACAGTATACAGTCGTCGTGCCATGCTGTTGTACAGCTGTACTCTGTAGTGTACAACCATCAAACATTTACATGTAATCTGTACAGTCGTCAAGCATTTACTTATATACAGTATACAGTCGTCATGCCATGTTGTTGTACAGCTGTACTCTGTAGTGTACAACCATCAAACATTTACATGTAATCTGTACAGTCGTCAAGTATGTAGGCTATTTGTACAAACCACTGCCATCAAACACTTCCTTGTAATATTGTTTCTCATTACAATCGTATTTACGATAACACGTATAATACACAAGTTACTAGTATGTAATCCCATATATTAGAGCGATAACATGTTATTCAGTTAAGAGAAACAAACACTTTAGTTGAACAATCACAGCTTTGTATGTGTAGCCCACATTCTGAGCAACCTCACAAACCATGCATGTCTGCCAAAAGTTGAAGGATATTCCACCATTGTATGTTATTATAACCACAAACGCAAACCTAGCGTTATCATAATGGCTTGAAATTGTGCTAAGGGGGAAAAAGTGTCTTTACGTGTGTTTTATTCTTTGATGTATTACTTCTCACAGACATTAAACATGGTCATTGCGTTGAATTTGCATTCGATCAAACAGCACACTGCTCTTCCAAATTGATTGTTATGAAACAAGAATTATTTTTTATAATAAATGAAATTCTAAATTGGATATGACATGTGTAGTGCAATCATTGTTTTTTGTTGTTTAAATTAACTATATTTATCTCAACCGTAGGAATTACGTTATGTGGTTCTTCTCCTTAAGAAATATATCGATTAACGCCGGCCCGTGAACAGTTATTTTCAAGGGGAGGCTAATACAGACACAGCACTGATGACCACAATAACAAATACACAGATGCACCATCGTGTTTACTCATATGTGTACCACCGTGTTTACTCACAAGCGCACCTGTCTCCGCCTAGCGCTAATTGTTACCTGTATGGTAACCGTTGTTACCTGTGTGGTAACTGTCATCAGACATTGTCACCCTGACAAACATGTGTCTTCCAGACCAACACAGCGACGAGTCGCCATTGTATACGTGTTTACAGCAAATAATCCACAATTGTCACCTAACCATAAGAACTTGTTTAATTTTGTAATGGCGATGTTATCTACAGTTGTGTACATTAGTTTTAATTCGCTTCCAAATCTCCGTAGACTACCAACATGACACGTACTTCGTGACATACATATAACATGTACTACTGTGCCACACACCATACACAGTGTAACCGTCTGTGTCGAATCCAGAGGGACGTGTCAATAGACGTTGCTATTTCCTAAATAATTATAATATATCTACGACTATGAACAGTTAAGCAAGTTTACATTTCTGGAGGGAATGAAGGACAACCTTTTACTTCAGTGGCTCCTTTCAGGTAAACGTATACTTATCACATAGATAGATCTATAGATATGGCTTACTTTCATCTCTTGGTACTATGGTTAGTTTGCTTATCATAGACCGGAAGTACCCAGCTCATGTACATTAACATCATCAGAGAATCGCTGGTGGGTAAAACAAGGCGACAGTGGATGAAGGCTGTGATAACTGTAATCACTGATGTT
This sequence comes from Lepetodrilus elevatus, assembly GCA_034780755.1. Taxonomy (NCBI): domain Eukaryota; kingdom Metazoa; phylum Mollusca; class Gastropoda; order Lepetellida; family Lepetodrilidae; genus Lepetodrilus; species Lepetodrilus elevatus. The sequence continues at coordinate 11,022 of JAVCKZ010064235.1, forward strand.
AACACGTCAACGTAATTATATTACTTATAATCTAATCTAATCTAATCTCGTCTAATCCAGCTAGAACCTTGATTTATGATAAATAAAACTTATGTCTGTCTTTCTGACTGCCTGACACCAAACATAGGAATACCTTATTCAGATAGTCACTGCCAGGTGGATGTTTGTTATATGAATAACGAAACATTTCCAATTCACGTTGTTATTTTTATTTATTTACTTCTTTTTTTCCCCTTTTTTTTATGGTCTTGGAACGTGTGGGTTTTTTATGTCAGAAACTCATGTAATGTCAACGAACCGTTCCTTTATTTCCCTTTGATACAGTAGATGAACGTAAATCAAAAGTAATTTAATGGTTAAATTGTTTCTGATTCAAACCACGTGAAAAGTAGACCACGTGACCTCGACAGAGTCCCCTGGGGCATAGACGATCGTAGCAGCCATGTGTATATAAACCATACATGGACAAGTGTATACTATAACCTCTACACATCATTCTCACGGATGCTGTGTAGTAAAACCGCCATGTGGCGCGATGCAGAACTCAGTGGAGGTCGAGGGAGGGGAGGGTTAGGACCTTGTGGGGGGAATGTTTCAGGAAAGTGTTTATTTAAATCAGGCAGGTTCCCCAACAACTTGCAAGTCAGTCCACCAGTTGACGGTGAATTCTTCCAGATGTGCTTCACTGAGCACAAGAGAGTTGCCACGGAACAGGTTCAGATGCAGGTCTATCATTAGTGTTGTATTTCACAGGTATTCGTCCTGTCCACGAGATGCACAACGCTGGGAAGTAATGCAAATATGGTCAGGTATACATGTATACGTATTTGGGCCTAGGTCATATAGCTAGAGGTATGCATGTCTATGAGTACAGTAGTGGGGTAGATTATGTCAACCAGGATTCAATATAGTTGCCAACAAAGCAGGTATTCTATGCTTGAGGAGCGGTTATGGATATGTGTACATTAGCGTAAAGTCTTCATATTGTTCCCCCTTTATGCATACTAACTGAACTGTGCATAGACTGCGCTAGCCTTGAGCCTTGTCCCTGAACCCTTCTTAGCAGAGCATGCGTTCTAACCACTTTAAGCTGTCGGGGGCCTACCAGGGGATCATCCATATCAGTTCAGCAAACTGGAGAGCTACGGACTTGGCTATTACACAGGACACGAGTATGTCTAGTTGAGTTACAGTCCTTTCCACGTGTCATATAAGCTCATGTAGATGTATAAATAGTAGGCCTACTCAATATTTGCTAAGGACACATATCAAAGTGGCTTTGCGAAGGCATTATTTCATTGGTGGTGCATGTCATTACGTCACCCAAAGAGATTTGCTCTAGTATGCGATGTAACCCTAGACTTGAGATTGAACACCAGGAAGAAGATCTTAGCCTATAGTATGGCTACGAACAGTTCTTAGGCTAAGAAGCTCGTAAGAACGCTTCGAGAATAGGCCTCCTGAAGGTCTATTCTGGAAACGCTCTTACGATCCTCTTAGCCTAAGAACATTTAGGCAGCCATACTTATGATACTATGTGAATAATTAAGATTGTTATACGATCGCAAGAACGTTTCGAGAATAGGCCCCCAGGCCCCGAGGATGCTACTTCAGATAACCTACGTTGCGCCATGATGGTCGCAATTATCATGCATAGTTACATGGTTACGACTCTCGTAGCTAGTGCTACGTACCTCAGACCCTGGAATACAAGGACATGACACTGTATAGCTGTGCAGTACACCATCTTCATTACATACGTAGAGGGGGGAAGGCACACGTTTGGCGTTTGGGATTGTTGGTGGTGGTTGGTTTTTTTAATTGTTATTAATGTATTTGGTGGGAAATGGGTGTGGAACATCCACAGGTGATTCTGGGAGACAGTTTAGTTCCTGCTATGGGCATCCATTGAGTTGCTCAGATTGTTCTCACACAAAGCACAACTACGATAAGAGCATGTAATGGCGGTACCGTCCTGGCATCTGACAGTGTTCCCCGTCCCACCCCTCCACTTGCCTGGCGTGGACCCCCCTCGTCTAGCCGCTCACATGCTCGGATGGCATACGACGAAAGGTCACAGGAAGGTTTCCTCGCAAACTCGTGTTTATCTTCCAAACATTCGCCCCCAGGCCAGGCACTTTTGTTGCCATCACTTGGAGCAAATTGTCTCCCTCGTTGCGAACAATGGCGAGATTAGACTTATTTAGCCGACACACTAATTGTTAGGTTTGGTAAGGAAGTCATCTGGTGATAAGACGTATACAATATAACGGTAATTAGTGTACGTTTTTGTCTTCTTCTGAGCTGTAAATATTTATCATACAGCATGAATGACAGCTGACACCGATATATGAGCATTGCTTACAGTCGGGTAATGGAATACAACTATAGCTGGGCTGATTTCATAATAAACGTCATGACACCCATTATGTGAACGTAGGACAATATGTTATGGAGTATAGCATGTACACGTGAAAGTGGAACATATGGCTTTTAGTGTCATTCATGCACCCAGCTATATATACAACTATATGTATATAATTCACTATATGTGTTATTGTCTATAGAGTATGCCATTACAAACAGATGGGAAGTTCGTCCCATCAAATGATTGTCTGACTATTATTCGAACACAAAATATATGCTAGATGTTGGTTCCTTCTTTCTTGTCTAGAAGCATTGTGTTCCCCAAGTGCACAACCAAACCCACTAATTGTTACGCTATAATAATATCATTACCACCATCATTAGCATCATCTTCACTAGAGATTGCAAGGATAGTACGCTGTAGTTGAAAAACCAATCAAGTGTCTTAAACTTCTGCCTGTGTATAGCATCCGACCTTATGACGCACATCTGTTCATCATTGACAACGTAAGTAAAACCAGCATCGATAAATACAGCACACGGTGTGAAATCAATATACTCTCAGCGGTCTCTGACGTGTCAGATTATAGGCTACAGTAGTAATCAGAATATAAATATCGTTAATTACAGGTATGTGTGTGGTGGTAACCTAACGCCAGCTATTACGTAACCTAACACATTCCTATGCATTACCACCCTAGGCGAACCACTTCATGCTTCTCATAAATTCCGCCATACTCCTCTATATATGGATCTATGGATCTATGTACAAATAAGATCGGTATAAATATAGTAATATACCTATGCATGTAATAAGTACAATTATAATGGCGACGTAACGGTCATAACTACACCTGTAAGCATGCAGTAAGTGCAATAAGGTATTTAGTTAACCTGTGTAAATATAGTAAGTAGAACCACAGTGTAGGTAATATGCTTGTGTGTATGCAATATCATGCTCGTATCTTCATGGCTCACTCCATGTTGAAGTGAGTCCTGAACGGAATATGCGTGCGAGGACGATGCAATATGTACAAATATTATCTTACATGTATTTATGAAGTGTACAAAAAAGTTATTCACGTGACTATATCATATACACTTATATACATCACCATATACTTTATATGCAATATGTACGAACAAGATCTGCCTGTAGGTATATGCACCGCAAATAGGTGTCAACTATCATGTATACCTGCACATGTGCATACATTCTGTACAAGTACGTCACGTATGGCTGAAATATTCCCGCTGTGATGTAAAATAATAACTCACTGTGTACAAGTAGGATGCTTATAAATATACCCTAGTCTATGTTTATGCCGGACATACAGCTATACTGTATAGGTAGTCGTGTATACCTGTAGGTATGCAGGATGTACAACTAGGTCACGGTGCCCTGGGGACTCAATTACAAAGCAGTTCCACTTTCATTGTGGGTCAGTCTCCCCCTCCCCCCTCCCTCGTTTGTGTGTGTGT
>JAVCKZ010064246.1:0-14869 GCA_034780755.1 Lepetodrilus elevatus
TGTGTGTGTGTGTGTGTGTGTGTGTGTGTGTGTGTGTGTGTGTGTGTGTGTGTGTGTGTGTGTGTGTGTGTGATGGATATGGATATCATCATCTGCTCATTTCATTAAACAAACATGGATATCGAAACTAGGTGCCTCAACATTTGGCTACTATAAATCACGTAGGGAATCCATGCTTCTGCAAATATATGCCTACAGCAATACATGGCACTCTCATGTTTAAAGCATGACATCCAGCTCTATGCACAGATCAATTTGATAATTTTACGACTCTGTTTCAAGTCTAATTCTTCTACACTCGAGAGAAATCGCTTTCTGCCATTTGCCTGCGTTTCACGAAGATATCGTAACGGTATTCCAGAAGTAGCCTACATCCGGGTTTACGTCATGTTCCCCTATCTTAGTAAAACTCAGCGTACGTTCTAAGTTACGACCAGACATCAACACGACCAATTCTCGAATAGAAATGCAGGCCTAATCTTGACCAACTCACAGTGAATGTATTGTATACAGTTGAAGGACATGAAATGACACTAATATATACGTTGATGTTCATAGGGTACTCCAGACGATGGTGCAAATGTACTGACACCGGATGTGAGTGGAAGAAGCCAAACTTTGTCAAATGTCAATCCGGGCACCTCATCATCATATTCGACAGAGTACGTATTACTAGTGTATATATATAGTTTTACGCCACAGAAAACTGCATTCATTTATTTCCGGCGTGTGATCAACCTTGTGCACCGGATAGGAGTAATACTAGCAAATATAAAGCGTGAAAGTGTATTAAATTACATGTTCGTCGCATAATTCGGTCAGTACACACGGCAACAGGTGGGCTCAATATACGACATCTGACTAACATTGAACTTAATTATGCCTCGTCTCGTGTGTGTTAGTTGTATAGAGATGGGCCAGTGATATAGTGTTACCAACCCAACACCAAATCGACCTACTAAATTGTTCAAGCGTATTATTCCCGGAAGATTATATATATTATAATTTAATGAATAGTGTTGCTTGTTGAAAGCTTTGTACTGGCCGCGAGCAGCTTGCATTTTATGTGAATACCAAACAATAATATTATTAATAAACACTCACAATGTATAATAAGTGTGGTTATATAAACAAATAAACACCGCGTGTTGCGTGCTGAAAGCGATATCACTTTATTTCTCATGTGTAATTTATTATCAATATGTTGATGGATCATGGTGAGATATACAGAGTTCGTCCTGTCTATTATTTAATCAGAAATGTTCATTGCCACACGGAGAAGAGAATCAATACTTTAATACACCGTTCTACGTCTCCGTCACGTAACTGGCATTACTGTGTAAACAGAACATAAAATGTTCGTTTGTTTTAGTTTCTTGAAATATTGCAGTTTCGAGCCGATTGCGTTATGTCAGATTATAGTTCAAATAAGGGAAATGACCGTATCTTGTGGAAAAAACTACATTGATGATCAAATCTATCATCAAAGTCGTTTTCCCTCCAAGGTACGGTCATTTGTGCGTTGCACATCAAAAAGTTTCGAGATTACAATCCACTCGCTGGTTGGTAACATAGAATTCCTATTATCCCTCGACAGTAGATCCATTATTAGAATGTTAAGTGTTCATTTATACCACATTTCTTTTATCAAGTAAATTATATAGAGTGTTTATTCTACTAGTATTGCACAATTTCAAAAATATCTCTACAATATCTCCGTAATGTTGGTTTATAGCACAATTGTTTGTGAAGTATATATATTCCACCAGTATTGCAAAATTAAAACATCTCTGTAAGATCTCTGTAATGTTCGTTTAAAAAACATAATTTTGTTTAAAGCTGTATAGAGTCTATTAGTATTGCGAAGTACTTTTTATATGAGCATTGAAGACCAGTGTCTTTGATACTTACTGGTACTATAGAACAAGTTTACAATATCAACTGATGGTCTACATGCAATAGTTGTCGAGTTTCAAAGACTTAAAACCATTGTAAACTTAAGGCATTTTTTTTAGATGTTGCGTCTGGGCTGGAATCGAATCCTATCTCTGTGGTATATTTGTCATGTCTCAGTGTGGTATCTTTGTCCTTAGCTCCAGGAGATCAAGTTGTGGTATCTTTGTCCTTAGCTCCAGGAGATCAAGTTGTGGTATCTTTGTCCTTAGCTGCAGGAGATCAAGTTGTGGTATCTTTGTCCTTAGCTGCAGGAGATCAAGTTGGGATACCAGCACGACGCCATGGGGGTCATCTGGGAGGACCTGTATGGCCTGATCCGTGCTGCGCGGGGGAAGCTGTACGCTGGCGACGTTGACGTGTCCACCACCATCCTCCACTCCTACATCAAGACCCTGGCTCAGTACCCGTCTATTGCTCCTAAGCATGGCACGTTCTCTTTCAAGGTAAAACTGGTTCTTTGTTGTCTCCTCCCACGTATGTACACTTCCTTATAATCAATGCTTACATGACATGTAAGGATGATAGCTACGGTATCATAACGCACGTTCACACTATATATTTAACCCTCTCCCTGCTGTGTTAGGCACAGACACTGCCTATATGGCATATCCAGCTGCATCCAGCACAGAGAGAGTTCATCATATTTCCAAATGTATAGTTTAGAACTATTACAGGGTATGTTATGATGTATTATTATTGTATTGCACTTGTAGAATTTGCTGGACCTTCTGAGCATTCTAGTTGTGGAAGCTTTGCTGACAACACACGACGAGAAACAGGTAACCCCACTTATACATTACATCATTCAAACTTCACCGTCGCAACATGTACATAACTCTACTAGTCCTTATCAAAGACGTTTCGTGGAAATTTATTTGAGATTTTTAATGATGTTTTTCTTTTACATGTTTTGCCCATTTTTCAGTTTGACAAGGATTATAGTCGTGTTCATTTAAATAGACCTTGTGTTTTTTTAAATTCATAAATCACACGGGTGCCAGAGCCTAGTTTGCTTTATATGTTCGTGAAAACAGACCCAAACCCCAGTAGATTCTGGCTAGGTACCATCTCCAGCAAATCCAATGGCGCTTTAAAGTTGTTTTTACTATATAAATGTCATTGTTGGTGTTTTGGTTTCTACGTCACGAACTGAAATTGAATAGTGACCGAGTCATGAGACCATACTATATATCTAAACTCGGTTTTAGTTATTACCGCGATGTTAAGGACGAAATGTTCAGAAGAAAACCTGCGAACGTGTTGGACAGTAGACTTCATGAAGCATCCCATTGTTTGATAACTACACATGCTACATGCAGTTAATCCTATGAACTTTGTATTTTGCAGTCATTGTTCGTTGGACCGAAAGTTATGCAAATTGCAGAAATGACCTGTGGACTACATCTAACGAACTTCCGGTTTAATGACAGCTTGTATATTGCCAATGAGAAGATAGGTAACGACTTGCAAATTTTAACTAAGGCTAGTTTTATTTAAAGGAAAGTTGTGCTATTCAGTTTAAAAGTAACAACATATTATTAATTGGTGATTATCCGTCATTAATTCCTGACTTCTTATCTTGGTCATTGCAGTGGCGACAGTTCAAAATATACAGGTCGTCCCACCCAACGTAAGTGTCCTGGAACTCCCTTCCTATTTGCACTCACCTGTACAGACATCTATAACAGACGCTGGGTCGCGCAGTGCCAGACCAAGGAGGGAGGATGTTAAAGTATCACAGAATGGGAAATGTGGTGCGTATAGACGAACTAATGTAAAATATATCGTTGGTGATGTCATGGGTCGTATGAGTAGTCTCTCCCTCTCTCTCTCTCTCTAATTCTCTCTCTCTCTCTCTCTCTATCTATCTATCTCTTCCTCTCTTTCTCTCTCCGGTGAATGATCGTCGCAAATGGGTGAAAGATTCCCGCAGCGACGTTAAACTCCATAATCACTCACTCACACTCACCGGTGAATGATATATTTCTTTGTATGTATACATCTTTGTATTAATGTAAAATCAAATTACAACGTGATCAAAATTAAGATTGTTTCCAATTTCTTTACCAGTTCTATTCTAGGTTGCTATGTAGCGCCTACTGTGTACTGTGATTGTAGGTATTGTATCTGTCTATTTCAGAAAACTGTCACGACATCTCCTATCTAAACGAGACCATGTGCGTGTACGACTACGTAGACATGTACCAGCTGTTACACGACACGCACCAGGAAGACATGTAAGAGTTATTCATTGTGTCCATCATCGAAACACAGACCATGCTGCCTACTTATACCCGTCATATTAGACGATGTTGTGACGTAGGCCTGGCGTATTGACCTCATTATAAAGGATACATTGCTGCACATGGATATTTCTCTTTTTTTATAATTGCACAGCATTAACTATACATGTATGTTATTTCCATCACTCGGAATACTTTACGAACAGTCCAGAACGACCTTGATCCTGTACAGATAGACTTGTTAATTTTGTACATTTATACCTGTAATACGGTGGTATATCAATGTTGACCATTTTGGAACAAACAATGTCATATTATACTATGAGTTTGCAAAATATATTTTTACAATTTCTAACGGTATGAAGCTAAATAATCTACGTATAAGTATTAAGCAAGAATTATTAGCATCTAACATGATATAAGTATAGTATGGTCCAATTGTTTTATTTTCAGAATTGATCCCGAATTCATCACAGAAATCAGATCGATCTTTCCTTTTGACAATTTCTTCCAACAGAAAAGGAGGAAAGTTGAGATTGTGTTCGAACATCCAGAACATGTAAGATATATGTACTTGTAATATTTCATAAAGTATGTAAACCATCACAATTTAGATCAGTAAATCTTATTTTCAAATTTAAATATTTTTCATCGTGCATTAAAACTGATAATTGTTTTACTAATTGAAATCAGCTTTCATTGATTAGCTATATATAGGCGAAGTGAAGGTTACTTTTTCATAGTTCCCGGTTATGTATTCACGAATATATCAACGTAGCCAGCTTAACATTGCGGTTATTAGCCATCTCTGTTGTCACTGACGTACGTTATCAATTGTCTACTTCCAGATATATATAGAAGGATACAATGAAACGTCATGCGTCTCTTGGAAAACAGTGGTAACGTGAGTATCTGGTAACCCCAGGGCTAAATAAGTTTCATCCTCTCACACCAGGGATACTTTATTACGCTCAGGACTCGTACCACAGTGAAGTGTGTACGTAATTAAAGGTACCCTTGGGGTGCGAGGATGAATAAGTTTATGCTTTCCTGTTAACGTCCTTACACACTAGAGGTGAATTTCGCGGCGACAAAATCGGTGATTTACGTTCTGAGATAGAATGTTATCATTTATCTATGGCTATGCTGTATGCTTAGCGCAATTTTTAACAACAAATTTCGATACAAACAGTCAGCCAGCATCCTATCTTTTTGTCGTCGCCGCTGATTATCATGCCGATAAATCGCTGGCTTCTTTTGTATACAGAAGCTTGATGTGCATACCGGTATCTAGATTTCGAACAGATTCAGAAATGTTGACATACAATTATTCCGTGTACATTATGATAATCTGGGCAAGTGCCGTCTTTAAACTATCGTCCACGGATAAGTGATTATTTGTTATTATAATAATGAGAATAAATGTATTGCAAAAATAGTATACCATTAAAATATTGTATATGCAATTACTAAGTGAATATTCCTGTACAACACTGAGGGGACAATCCATAAAATCCTAGTTTTTAAATCAAAGATACACGTCCTTGATCATGACTTCTTCAAAATAGATCTTCGTCATTGTAGCAGTTTACCAAAATAACTTCATATTCCACAGCAAGAAATGCCAATCCTTGCTGGATATTTGTGTCATTGCCAAGTTCACTTATGTTTTTAGACGTCTGTTTTTATATCGGATGTTTTCAATTCGCTCAGCTATGCTCCCCCATGGCGCGTGTGATGCCACTGGAACATTTTAATGTGTTTCCCAATCATAGAAACACAAAACAAATGTCAGCTAAAAATGAAATGTCAGAGAATATCATGATAATGTGGGAAATATATTTTTTTAATTGAAATTTCATTATTTTCAAACGACAACATTTTTTGGGGTTCATTAAGATCAATTTCATGGTCCTTTTGAAGAGTTCGATGTTTGACACACAAAAAAATACATGGAATTGCTTCAAATAACAGAAGCAGAGATCCATAATGTGGACAAGCAGCTAACATTATGTCGTTGACATTCTAGGAAAGCTAACACTTAAAAAAACACGACATTCTTCTGTAGTACGGCAATGCTCAGCAGAACTAAACAAAGACACACATACACACGCGCGCGCACACGCACGCACTCACACAAACAGTTTCTATTTCAACGACTCATTCATTATTTCAGAAACATGATTTTTGCTTATTAAATATCGGTGTCGCTACGCAAAGGCTTAGAACCCTTCTTGTGCAGCCAGCATCCGTTATTTGTTAAAACATTAAATATTGATGAGCACTTTTGTTTGTGAGGTAACATAATCCTATAAGCTCATTTAACGATGTGCGAACTTTCACAGAAAGCAAGGTGGCTCAGAAGATGAAATGCCTACGTCTATTCTCCCAGTGGCAAAATATAAATCGTTGCAATTATTCTCGTGTTACTTCAGAAAATACTGACAAAATGCATTAAAAGAAACCCTCATAGATGCTCGTAACTTGTGTCATGTTAAACCAACCGTTCTGAAGAATATGTAAAGTACTTTAAAATATTGTTGCAAGATATTTTTTCTAGTGTTATTATTGCTGTTATAACACATAAGGGTGTTACGTGACGTCATCGGTTGTGTTATTGCCTTCTCGTGATGCACACACTTGAATACATCATATTATATTGATTTAGTGATGCTGCTGGTACACTACTGTATAGACGACATAAAGTCTTACTATCTTTCAGTGATGTTTTGAATGGGTATTGGTCGACTAGACGACATAAAGTATTACTATGTTTTAGTGATGTTTTGAACGGGTTTTGGTCGACTAAACGACATGACGTGTTACTATGTTTCAGTGATGTTTTGAACGGGTATTGGTCGACAAAGGATTGCTACGTATTTGTTCGAAATACGACGTCGACTACGTGTTGGTGTGACATCCCCGGACACGTCGCTGTCATCGTCAAACACATCAACATCACGGAAGAGGTGACCACTCGTTGCTTTCACGAAATCAAATCATTTAAAATCTCTAATACTTCCCGAATATTGAGCCATAGTAGTAGGAAGTCTGTGTTGTTCTTCCAGTTAGTTGACAACCATCAGGATGAACTAGATATGCGAACGCTAACTTTCTAGTGCCTGAAATGGCAGCTTGGGTTGCGTATTCCCCAGGGAGTTGAGAAGGAAAGCGAGGGCACACTGATGCATTGACCGGGGTAATAATACTAATATATGTAATAACGTACCGCATTGAGGGAGGATATGACGCATTATAAGTTGACAGTGTTAATGTTACTACTATTACTACTACTAATATTACTACATGTATCATTAATATTTGAAGAATATTCCACGTTTCTTTGACTGTCTGACTGTCTGATGTTTATCTGACTGTCTGATGTATTGCCAGGTGCCGGTGGTAAAAACTAACAACAGAGAGATGATACTGGACGGGTGTATTGTGGCATTATGCTGTCTGCTGACGTCTCTCCTCGTGTACATCATCACGTGGAGGTAACGTCCACATATATAACTGTACTAATCTTGCATTGCCCAGATTCTATTTGTATAACTTAGTACTCCAACTTGCTTGAGATAAGTAAACACGAGGTGCAATAGACACCACATGTCTTAATGAGGAGATGATATTAAGTGGAATTTTCGGTTATATGTATGTTATATATATATATAAGTCTACCAGTAAGAATATGCCTTAATATTTCTTTCGGTAAGAATCTAACAATATAGCATTCATCATGATCCAATCTCAAGATTGTTATTTAGTTTCATTTTATATCAAAATTATAGCAATGTTAAATAATCTTCGGTATACTTTCGTTTTAAAATAATAGTATCGATTATTCCTCTTCAAAATTAAAATCGAAACTGGATTATTATGTTCGTATTTCAACTACCATTAGTCACATTGTTTACGTGTTTGTTTCCTTGTTTATTCAGGCATTTAGTGGGAGATGTCCATTGTATTCATCTACACTTCATCATAAGCTTGGTCATCATCAACGCGATCTGCATCACGTGTCTGACTAACTCAGCCGTTCAGGTGAGTTACAATGTCACATAGCGTAACCTGATATAGAGTAACCTAAGTTATCTCAAATATGCGATGATTCCAGCGATTTGATTGGTTGAGAGTTGTCCTTCGGTCTCAAATTTCAGCTGGTAAAATACCGTAAACCTCGGAAATCACGCTGGTAACTAATAATAGCGTAGCATAATATAGCATAACATAATATAGCGCAACATAATATGTTCTAGCGTACTCTAGTATATTGCGTATGGTTTTAGAATGCGCTTCTTCGGTGATATACAACACGTGCATACTAGTAACCTACTGTGGCCGTCAAAGACTACTCTCACATGTCTATCCGGAGGCATGAATGCATTATTCTACTTGCAGACTGAGAATACTGCTAAATGACACGTAGCTCTCTACCTAGACACAGGGGGATATAAAAGGACACATTCGTCACGGTGTTAACGTCAGACCAGAGAAGATTATAAAACGCGCAACCCGCGGGGCGCATTCGTAGATTGTCATAGAAAATGTAAAGAACATACATATTTAAAATGTGCCTTTAGGGAGACATATATCGATTGCTGTGTTAGCAAAAAAAAACGTACGGTTTACAGTCTACTAACCCACTTTCGTTAGATGATTCATGTATATAGTTTTTGGGGGGCTGGTTGAAGAATCTGAAGTTCTATTAGTATCGAGATGCTATGGAATTGTTAGACATTATGGCGTCTTTATAAATCGAAGGGGGTAATGTTTCCGTGGACGAATTGTCCCTCCGATCGGTTAATTGTAGAGTCTGGACAATGGTAGCGACACTTGACCTTAATTTCAGACGATGTGCGCCGCCGGGAAAGTCCTGCTCCAGTTTTTCTACCTGGCTGCGTTCTCCTTCCTGTTTGTGGAGTCGGTGCACATGTTTGTGGTGGTCCACTCCAGACACCGCGTGGAGAGGAGTTTCCTAAAGTACTTCCTCATTGGCTGGGGTGAGTAGCCTGCGGGACTAAAAGAAAAATAACAATGTGATTATTAAAGTTTAAAGCAATTACAGAAACACACGAGACGTAATGGACGAGAAATACAAGAGACATAATGGAGTTTGCTTGTCACAAGACATGACGTAGAACATAAATTACCAAGTTTTTTTTATGAATTTGATGAATGGATCTATCTATGTGTAATTATTGATATTGAGATTATGAAATGCAATGAAATCCAGGAATTTCATTCAAAAAGTCGTAAAAGATTTGAAGGACGATTGATACAGGTTCTTCGAGACATTTATATGCTGATGAAGGTTGCGAAGTCTTTGCATACTTTCATGTTTCTAAGTACAGAAGATCTGTGACTACGTCTTGTAAGTTCTAAAAAGATAATACTGATCAAATTGACAAATACGAATCAAATTCTGATGAAAACTGATCAAATACGGATCAAATAGTGATCAAATAGTGATCAAATAGTGATCAGGTTATTGCAAGATGTGTGTTGGAGCCATGGTCATGGGTTGGAGCCATTGTCCTGGGAATGTCAGGACAGGAAGTACGGCTGTACGCTGATCCCAGGACAGCCTCGGGATGGTGGTTATTCATGAAGTAGTATTAAGTTGTTAACTATCACTACACTGGCCCTGATAACTTAAAATTGTAAGAAAGTTTCACAAAGTCCGCTATTATGTCTGGTTGCCTCCAGGGAAACAGTCACTTGCAGTAGGCCAATATTTTGTTTTAATAAAAAAGAAAATTAAAATAATTATTTTAAAATAAAGTTTGTATTGTATCTAGATCTAGAGCCGTACTGTACAGTAGAGATAATATTTTGAATTAAAAAAAAATAATAGATCTAATAATAAATAATAATAATAAAATAAATTTAAAAAAAATAATAATACCAGATGTAATAACTTTTTAAAACAAGGACCCATCGATGATATAATTATTATTTTTTTAATTTTCAAAATATTATCACTACATCTAGATACCACCCAAACAAACTTTTCTTACATACATTTTAAAAGAATTTAGTAAAACTAAATATTGGCCTTCTTCAAGTGCCTGTGATATAATACCTTACTTTACTTTGCTCTGTTCAGTCACGACTTTGAATAATTATAATAAAATGTTATCATAATTATTCAAAGTCCATTACTATATAGATAAATGCTATTATTATTTATTATAATTATTCAAAGTCCTGTTGTTCACTGTGGTACAGTGACGTAGATAAGCGCGCGAAGCCGTTGGCAAAGATGGCTTGATTCAGTCGGGGCATTGTCTGGTTAGCAGCTCACTGTGGAGTTATTCTCATAATCTTAGTTATGATCAGATCAGTTATACGCATTTATATTAGCTAAGATTGTATCCTTTCCGATTTATGAAAGGAATTATCTTTACCCTAGAGACATGCTATATGTTTTAGGGAGCCTATTCTCCAAACGTTCTTACGTATTTCTTAGTCTAAGAACAGTTCGTAGCCATACTATAAGGATTATTAAAAACTGTTCTTAGGCTAAGAAGTTCTTAAGAACGTTTCGAGAATAGGCCTCCTTTTTTGGTTGAAGATATATTTCGCTGGTTAGCTTTGTTCCCTAAGGGTAATTCAATATATGAATTGACGTATAGTTGGTCAACTGTAAACCAATAAATTATAAGTGTCCAATGTTTCCATAATACCAACAGTGGACACGGGTGGCTTGCCTCTAGAAGCATACGTCTGTAAAGTGGTCTAGTAATGCCAAGGAGGCCTTCAATCTTACCATTGAAATGCAAATACATGTATTGTCAAACTCAACTGTCTTAACCCTCTCCATGCTGAAGGAAGTCAGAGATGCCCTAAAGAGCAGTGACTGTGCCTAATCCAACAGGGAGAGGGTTAAATGAGTCTTGTTATACGTCTATGTGTAATCTATATACATGTATAACACTGACGGTACTAAATGAATCAAACGTGTTACTTCTAGTACTAGTATATATGTGTGTGCGATACTTATGATCCGACAAGACATTAGAGCTTCACACTTAGTATGTCAGTCGTTCATACTACATTATAAGTATTTATAGATGAATGGTTGTGTATTTCTCCTATAGGGATTCCAACAGTGGCCACCGGAAGTGTGGTGGTTGCCTCGGAGATATACGGCTACGATGATAGCTGTCTGGAATGGTAAGCCTGGGTGTTCAGAACCACGTGACTCGTGACTCGTAGAGAGAGAGAGAGAGAGAGAGAGAGAGAGAGAGAGAGAGAGAGAGAGAGAGAGAGAGAGAGAGAGAGAGAGAGAGAGTAAGCCGTGAACGGCAGACATACAGAGCTTGGCATAGGCTATTATAGAAAGAGAAAGTAAATACGAAATAAGGATATGTGATAATGGTATGTTTTTCGATTTAATCTACCAAACATCACAATGTCGATCTTCCAGTCAGTGTTGTTGTTTTGTTCCCACAGGTGTTGGTTGTCAGACTCGCACTGGCATTTCTACAGTTATCTGGTGCCCGTCATTGTGTTAATCGTGGTAAGTATACATTGTGTTCTCCTCTGCTGAGTATTATTTCGCCTGTCTTCCTCTGCCTTGTGGAATGTCCTCTGTCTGTGACAAATAGCGCCTGTGGCGTGAGGAATCTCGTCTGCCACCACCTGCGTGCTTGCTTCAACACGTAATTGAAGGAGTTTTCACTGGCTTCCACTAAATAAGTTAATACATATATTTAACCAGTGACCTTTGACATTAATGTGCGTGTGTTATCCTTTCAGGCTCAAGTAACACTGAGTGTAATCAGCCTTTTAACTGTCAGAAAATGGAAAGACGAATGGCGATTTAAAGACAGAAGGAAACACATGTAAGTTCCATCTTTAGTTGGTAGTGCTGTAGAAAGTTCCATCCTTACTTGGTAGTAAGAACATAGAGTGAGAACATTAATTTGAATTGGTAGGGATATATATTGAGGGTGAAATGAGCCGTAATTGAAATTGAACATCATTTACTATAATTATTATACATGTAGAAGAGGAAAACCATATAGTAGCAATTCTTTCTAATGATGTTCATTCCATGTTCTGTATCTGAAATCCACAGCACTGTATTATATATGTACCACAACGTAATGCCGCTCCAATGATCGGAGTATCGGGGCAGATAAAACTTAATGGTTTGCTTACAAGTCAACCGATCGGATAGCGGGGAAATCGGATTATCGAATGTCGGATTATCGAGGCTCTACTATAGATTCCTCATGTTCATTCGTAGTCGTAATATCAATTGGTTTCATGATCAGAATTAAGCCTGGCAACGACACACTATTGTTGTATCACTCAGTAAAGTTCTAGTCATCCTCCATTGTGTTGTGTTCTTGTACACTCCAGGTTCAGTTCGGGGAAGTCCTTCATTGTACAGCTTTTACTCACGATGTCCTGCGTGTCCGGCACTCTGGTGGAACACGGCTCACCCAACGCATTCCTGTATATATTTCCCATTGTGGATATCATTCTTGTAAGTCAACTATATACGGCTCACCCAACGCATTCCTGTATATATTTCCCATTGTGGATATCATTCTTGTAAGTCAACTATATATTCCCTATTGTAAATGTAGCCATGTGCGATACAAGATGCGACTACCGCATGGTCGCGATCAGCGGGGTTATCTCTGTGGCTCAGTCAGTAGAGTGTTGGACTCGCAATCCAGCAACTCGGGTTCGAATCCCATGGTTGGCATGATGCTCTGTTACATAGTTATCATTGGGGATAACACGATGTATAGTAAAATCCAGCTAGCAAGCCAACTTCACCGGAGAGCACAGATTTGAAATTCTTGAAATTAGTCAAAATATCACTAGCGTAACCATGCTTAATTTAATACCATGCGTTGACTAACATACTTCTTTCTGTATTTCAGGGGACATCAGTATTTGTATTTTTTGTGCTTCTAGAACGACAGGTATGTCTATTTAATATCTAGATGTGTATAGACAATCGTCTGCATGGATACAAATATATGTGAAAGTGCATAATTATATACATTGATATACTATACAATGATTGTATGTTTCCAGACAATACTATACTATATATGCTATATATTGGCCTAATAGTGTCTCGACAGTCGACACACAACTGAATCTATTTTGACAAAGTACATATATGCGTGTACACCATGGCATACTGATTACAGTTTTTATATAAAGTATCTATTGTTTCAAATGTATTATCAATGGCTATTTATTCCGTTATACTCCACATTTATGATTAACCCTCTCCATGACAACCGGAGATGCCATAAAGAGCAGTATATGTGCCTAATCAAGCAGGGAGAGGATTAACCCCCTCCCTGCTGGATTAGGCACATATAATGCTATTTAGGGCATCTCCGGTTGCCTGCAGCATGGAGAGGGTTAAAGGAAACTGTAAACTCTACCATTCAATCTATCGCACCAATCTAGCATTGGATTCGCCACGTCTGGTCAAACCAGGACATAATCTACGTAGGTGACTGTTTATAATCTGATATTATTTTCTCCGCGTGTAGGTTCGTGTGGCGGTCCTATTCGTCGTCAAGAGATCGGGTGATAAGCCCAGAATGACAAAGGTACGTCACGTGGAATTACCGCTGTCAAAAAAAGAAGATTCTATTTCGAAACTGTTTATAGAGCATTGTCCCACTGTAAATAGTATCCTGACAATGTCTGTAGTCCATCTGAAACACCGACCGATTCAATTTGATTTATTTTGTAACATATATCTTATTTTCTATTTACAGCAGCTCTCTTCGAGATCATTCAAAGGTAATATTATGATAAATTAATAGTTGGTGATAATTAATTTCTTAATATTGAAATCTACATAATATCCTTATTTATAGCTGCAATATCCTAGTACACAACTCGGTGAAGTTTAATACTACCCTGTAATTATTCAGTAACTGTATTGTTTAATATTAATACTTCTTACAATTGCTAAAGTCAGTCGAGTCCGTCGAATGTTCGTCTTGATAGTGCTAATCTTGCTGTAACTCCAGCATACATGATGCCGGAGAAGATTGACGGTCAGATGAAGATTGAGGAGGCCATCCACCGTCACCAGAGCGAGATCAACCGGAACAAGTTCACCCGGGAGCGGAAGAAGCAACTGGAGCACCTCCTGGGCAGCTCGTCCTCGGGAAGTTCCGCGTCCCGATCCGGCGCCGGGTCGGACAACAGCCGGGACAGCCAGATCCGGTTTGCACTTACACCGCATCGGGGAACTCCGGGGGATTCCGGAATCTCCGAGTGTGACGCCAACGAGAACTGTTCAATGAAGAACGTGGTGGATGTGCACTATAATATCACGCCTGTGCAAGAGGACGAGGACGATGTGTTGACAGGGGATGAACAGTCCCCCGGGGACGAACCGTCCCAAGAAAGTACTAAAGTGACCCTAATGTCCAGACAGTCGCACACAGACTTTCCCAGTGCAAGATTCCACAAAGGTCCCTGATAGAAGTACTGCCACCAAGGGTGCGTTCAAAGTGACAAAGGCTTGCGAGCAGCTTGTACAAGCGGCTTAGTAAAAACTAGCCACTGTCTCAGGCGTCGTATGAACCGTACATAATAATAATAATAATAGTGCATTTATAATGCGCTGGACTCCATGCGGAAAAACACATGCTCGAAGCGCAGACAAA
>JAVCKZ010064257.1:0-14869 GCA_034780755.1 Lepetodrilus elevatus
TATCCCCCAGCACTCGATAGTTATAAAACAAATCATATTTTATATTAAATAGGGGAACGTTCCGCTATTTATCTTGTTAATTGATGTATTACATTTCAAATAGTAATAAGTTCGAGTAAACATAGTTATGTCCCTTTGCACCATCTCTAAATAGCCGTTGGCCGTGTTTGATTTAAACCAGACTCTGTCAAACACACAGTGGTGGGAAGCTTTTTAGAAGTACAAACATGATTTTATGTATGTCAAGTGAAAGTACTTTGCAGGTTATAGCTAAGAACTAGTCCAAAACAACTATAAATATCTGTGATATTATGCCTTTAATGATGAAGTTTGAATTACTGCGCCACAGTTCCACATATAGGCGCTCCTGTTAATGCAATGATATTAGATGCAACTATGGAGGCACACATGTATGTTATTTTTCTCTTTCTCCAGATGGGAACATCATAATGATGATCAGTAATTTGGAAAGGAAACATTAATGAAAATGAAGAATTATTGAGAGGTAAGTCAATAGATAAGCCACCTGAAATCAGTAACAATGACAATTAACTATTATTTAGTTGGCATAGAGCAGAAATTGATAACTAGGCTTACCCTTTTCGCAGGTTTTCCTGTCATCTGTAAGCCTAAAGCCGAATTCGCAGTCACAGTTGTAGCTCCCGTCAACGTTGATACACAGCTGGCTGCACGTGTCCTGGCCTGAGGTGCACTCATCAACGTCTGGAACGAGAACCGGAAGTAGACATAACTAAACAATGCACACAAGAAGTGCTATGCTGCTACTGGACGTAGTGGGAACGTCATAGTGGCTTCACAGTTTACTCGACGCCTTGTGTGAGAGCTGCAATTGGACAGGCAACAACAACAACAGCAGCAACAACAATTTAAACAATTTAAAAAAACAAAAACAACATGTGACATGTTTGCTGGTGTGACACCTTTTCTCAGACTGCCTTGTACAGACCGCACTTTGAACAAGTATGACGTCATCTGAGATTGCATGTGTACTTACCAGTGCAGGTCTGCCCATCCTGTATATACCCGACTCTGCACGTGCATATGTACGACCCCTCCGTGTTTGTACACTCCTGGACACACGTGTTCGTGCCACTGACACACTCGTTAATATCTGGTAAAGAGAATAAAACATTGATTAACACTAGTATCGTTGGAGAAATAACAAGGGAGAGGAACTACAGATCATCCGTACATAACTTACCCTCATTCGTAATATAAGAACTAAAACTATTTGAGATACAGATAGAACACAGGAATTAGTCTTAGTGACAAGATTCCCGCAGCGACGTTAAACTCCATAATTCACTCTCTCATGATCACTAGTGACAAGATCATCTTTCCGTAGGTCAATGATCACTAATGAGGTGGCCATTACATGTACATACTCGGATTAGTATATTACCATATTTCCAGATAAATATGCTTTATATTTTGTTTTTCAAGATTATTAGAAATAATAATCTAGAAACACATGTTCAATTGTTTCACAATTAATTAAACCTACCCTCTTACAATAGTGAACACATTACGTGAATATTATGCGCCAAATTCCTGAAAATAATTTGAAAGGTGGTTCACGAAAATAACATCCGGTCCGTTTGTATTCAACAACTACGTGTTTCTGGTGTCATATAATGTGTGTAGGTTTGTTTCTTTATTTAGTAGTGTGTAGAACAATAAAGTAAACATTTTTCAAATGTAATATTGCACAGACAAACTATCTTGACACCTTAATAAATTGGCGTTGAATCATTCATGAGCCATTACATTGTTATTGTATAAAATAGTTAATATGCATTATTCACTTACCAATACACGATCCATTGGCTGATTTTGTATATCCATCCTTACACTTGCATACATATGATCCGTCAGTGTTAACACAGTTAGATCGCAACTCGCACGTATGTGTCCCCTGCGTACATTCGTTTACATCCCGGTCGCATTTGTTGCCTGTCCAACCCTTCTTACAAATACATCCGCGAACCGAATCACAGCGGACAGCCCTGTCGCCACAGTCGCACGTCTGACGGCAGTCACGTCCGTACTTCAGACTGGTACAGGCTGGAAGTACATACGATCTTGTTGCGAATAGCGTATACCAAGGGTCAAACAAAATATAGGCCTACTACCATCCCCAAGTATGATACAATCAGAGATGTTTATGCGCGATTTGGACTGTAGTTTGTAGCTACAACTGCAAAGTACATTTCATTGACATACACACAATGATGTTTATACTTCCAAAAACCTTTTCATCGCTGTATCAGGGGCGGATTCAAGGGGGCTCACCCGGGTTGCCCCCACCCCCCTAGAATTGGACAATGTTGTTCAATAAACATATATTTTGTATTATGGTAAAATTATGAGCCCCCTCTAAAATGCACGTTGAGCCCCACCATACCTGAAAGTGTGGATCCGCCCCTGGCTGTATTGTAGACCAAAACATACATACAAATATGAAAATAATGAAAACCAGTGGGACATAATACGTGTGTAGACAAATTAAATGCACATACTTTCAGGTAAAATACATTTCACCATAAAAGCTATGTCAACAGGTGATTGTATGGCTATTTTGTGTTTGTACTGCTAAAGCTATTTACTAGTCGTCCTGAATAAATCTAAAGCATTACTTATAGTCAGGCATGGCATGCCAGCGCTAGAACCTTTACTAGGCAGGTATAATGTTAAGCGCCTGTGAGCAGCCTAGCTGGAACTCGGCGCTATATAAATACATTATATTATTATTATTATTATGATTATTATGATTACTACAATGGTATCAATGGTCGTCCATGCACACGTATGCGATATATTGGCTCTTACGTTCACATGATACTTTGTCGTCACCAGGGATGAATCCATTGTAGCAGCTGCACGTGAAACTTCCGGCTTTGTTCCTGCACCTCTGAGCGCATATTTTCTGATCACACTCGTTGATCTCTGGAATAACACAGAGGTTGGTGTATTGTGAACATGAAGACTAATTTAAAACCACATCGTCACACGTTATGACATACTGATGGATGAATGCATACTGGGGTGCGTTCAAGCTAGAATACATGAATACAATACTTTTCTCTACATGTATTGCTCGTTGAACGGCTTCGTGTGTATTGCTTTTCCTACACAGCGCAAGGCCTCCAGACCCGTAGTGAAAAGTATTAATACGTATTGCTACGCGTGCTGCTGAACGGCTTCTGTAGCAATACATAGCAATACATATCAATATGTATTCTAGCTTGAACGCACCCCTGGTATATAGATATTCTCTAATCACTCTCACCACACTGAGGTAGAAATGTTACAATAAGTATGTATATCAACTGAGGTGTATAATAGTGATTGGAATACTGAGGTAGAAATGTCACAATAAGTATGTATATATTAACTGAGGTGTATAATAGTGATTGGAATATTAGCAATAAATACTGGCATCAACTGAAGGCTATGAGTGGGACAGTGACAAGCAATGGATACTCTCATAGGAGTGGGCATGTCTGGAATACATCATTAATTACAAATTTACACCAATTTTTGCTGTTTTGATTTTATTCATATAACATAGAAGATCTTCATTACTAATGAACCGGAACCGTTTCACTATTGGATTAATTGTAGGGTAACTATGGTTGAATTTAGCATGGAGGAGATTAATATTGTCCTTAATATAATAGAAAATTACGTTCCTTAAAAATCTTTGTCTGTATACTTATTTAACCCTATTATGGAATCTCTGCCTCAAATATGGAAAGTTAAAATTATATCCCTCTGTGTATTATTTAAATATTTAAATATTAAAAAACCCTGATAGATATGTACTGGTATTATATCATGTCACATTTATTAATATTAAATAAGTACTGGTAAGCCAATAGGAACTTTTAAATCTTGTAATCTTGTCCCAATATAGAAGACTCTTGAATCCATTTCTTATGGATCCGCCTGAAAGTCAGTATGGAGTTGTCCCTCGGAGGAACACATAAAATGACATTTAGAATGTTAATGTCTTTCCGATAGCTCCAGTGAAAGGTCTGCACTTGTGCTTTCATTCTCTGCAGTATAATGTAGGTAAGACATTGGCGCGTGTGCTGGTTGTGGAACAAGACCCGTTCTGCCTATGGGTATGTGTGTTAGCTAGTATACATGCATTGTGTACATGCAGTACATCGCACCTTTTCTCCATGAGACGTACACTGTATACCTGGTGAGGTAGCTGTCGGGTATGTGTTCTAGTGTTAGCTAGTATACATGCATCGTGTACACGCTACTTACATCGCACCTTTGCTACCTGAGACATATACTGTGTATACCTGGTGAGGTGTCCACTTGGATCAATGGGATACCAATGTCTGGCCGTTTACAGGAAGTAATGTGACTCAGTGTGACACAGTGTGACTCTTATGACAATGCGATTCAGATCGGTAGGTACAGGGGTGACTATGTTTTTTTCGACGTTCACATTGGACGTGCGTGAAAGAGGAGTTTCATGCATGACTTGAATTGATTCGTATCTTCTTAGGATCTGTTCTATAAATGTGTAACCTCATTACAGTGCTGAATGATGTTCTGTTGAAGGAGAAGTAACAACAAGGACGAACATTGTCGGAACTTGACAACGAGATGTGTTCGTTCATTGTCATAACAGGACGGTGTGTTGTGTTGGATGGATTCATGCAGGGATTTAATCACAAAAAGGTCCATAAAGAATTGTAATCTTTATATCGTATCTGCGATTTTAACGGGGATAATGTTTTACTTTTTCAACACTTGTTGGGAGTGTACTTTCATTATACTGGTGTTGATTGAGGCACAGAGATTGTGTATGAAAGAGTTTCTAGTATTGCTGTCTACGTGTTGAATGCCAACTATGGACATTTACATTTTTATGCATATTTTTAGACCAATATTTCAACAATATGTGTGAACGTTTATTGCTCAGTAGTTGCATACCATGTTTCCTCCAATACAATCAGACTTTATGCAAAGATATTTTTTGTTCAGTAATTATCTTACCATCTTGTTGGCAGACATAGCATATTAACTCGTCTACGTAGGTAGACATACCGGCCAAATAGCGATGGACGTTTCATCCTCACTATGAAACTGGTGTCCATAGATAGGTTCACGGGACCCTGATAATGAATGGGATTCAAACCTAAGTTTCAGGTTCGTAGTCCGACACCCTCGCTCCCTGTACATGCGTTATTGAAATTCAGAGACTGTTCCCGATTGTGTAGACGTGAGCCGTACACTCGGCCTGAATTGATAGTAGTACTCCCAATACATACAAGTAGTTAGTCTTGTTACTGCCCATAAACAAGTCAATGGGCACCAAGCCAATATACTACCACACCGTCGACAAGCACTTGGCTATGACGGAACCATGTCCTGCCTAACCGCAACTTTCCGAGGCTCGGAGCTTTCAAAGTATTACTGATGTATAGGTTATCCGTAATTATAAATTCATTAACTGTCATTATTGGGGCGTAGAGGATCTTACGGGGGTGACTAGTTCATGTAAATTCACATATATCCTTCTGATCTTAATACCAATATGCATAGCATAGGACAGTCATGCATGTTAATTGATGACATGATCATAATGTCAGATTTTTGTTATGTAAGTAAGTGCACTTTTAAATGTGCAATTAAATTTAAGGTATGCAAATGGTAGTGGTTGGATTTAATAGTTAACATGGTGGTCCACCATAACAATGATTACCTTGAATAAGGGGAGATAACCATTTAAAATACCACTTAATGAATCAATCAACTCATCGAAATTTATTCATACAACATATTTTGCTCTCAAGTTACCGTTGCGCACTGACTCTTTCTTTATAATTTCAAATCCTCAGCTCACGCACAAACACACACCCCTATCTCCGTTGTCAAGTCATTGTGGCTATAAATCCTGTCTATCTACCCCCAGTGTCTGTACACCCACACTCGATGGTATGTTCACTCTGCCACCCTGTGTCACAGCGTTAGAATTCAGGAAACAAAGCACGCCTCTCACAACGTCAACACTTGGATGACGAGACTCTCCAGTCACCCGTACAGACTAATTAGTCCGTACTGAGAAAGACGCTCTTAATTGTTCATCTCTTTTTCCTTTCCCAGGTATAAACCCGCGGGCATACGCTGACAAGTGGTCGGGATCGGCAGCCGGGTGATGATCGATGTCCGCTGGATGTCATTACCGAGCCTGACTCGCGCTGAGACTCGTGCTGAATTCGCTGGCCACACGTTCGCACGGTGAATCCCACGGGGAGATTATTACCTGGACTACTGAGTCTTCGCTGACAGATTACTCCTCGGGATTACTACCTGCGGACCGGCCCTGATCACAGAGCACTCCGACCTGAACCTTGTCTCGCCTCAGATAAGATCGGGTTCATTAAAAAACTGGATCAGTGTTTACAGTGTAAAATCTACCCGCCGGTTATATAACCCGCAAACAAACTGAAAAGGACTTTTTTCAATGGGAGTTTTATGCTTTTGTGACTTTGTACGTAATTACGTGATCTCGAGGATTTCTAATGTGGATTGATGGATCTGCATGTTGTATATTCACGGGATGCAACAGAGTAGAGAAAGTTACGGCATCAGAGAGACAGCGCACAAAGAGAGTACCATCTGCCTGGAGAGGAATTATCACATCGACAGCCGTGAACAACACAATCACTCCGTCAGGAGGGGAGAGAGTGAATCTGGAAACCTGACTTTGTGGAGCTACTGGGGTGTAGATCTCGCAAACAAGTAAGTATACCTAACAACTGTTGTCATGTTAACTGTACCTCCTGCTAACAGTTCTAGATGTTCATGCTTTTTATACTGGGGAAATCAGCAGTAGTAGGGCTTTACATCCAGTAATGATCATTGATCAAGAAAAAGACATCTTAATGCTAATACTGATGGAGATAATGCTGAGGAGGATAATAATGATGATGCTGCTGATGATCAGAATACTGAGGATGATAATGTTTATTATTATAAGTATGATGATGATGTTTATTATTATAAGTATGATGTTTATTATTATAAGTATGATGATGATGTTTATTATTATAAGTATGATGATGATGTTTATTATTATAAGATGATGATGATGTTACTGTTAATTGTGATGATGTTACTGGTAATTAATTAGTATCCTGATGCTGCTGCTGTTCTTAATTAAGCTAATTAATTAATTAACATGCAACATCAACATAATTAGCTAACGGTACATTGTAAACAATTACTAGTATACAATGTACATGTATAAATCTGAAATGTTCCATAATTTGATTGATAAGATATATATATTTCAGAGGCTATCTACTGAAGCATTAGGTAATATTAATGACATTTTACAATATTTGCTGAAAAGTGCCACAGGCCAAATTAGCGTGAGCGACAACGCGGCAAAGATATTCTGACTATGGTACATCTGTTCCTCTGCCTATAAAGACAAGTGGCAAGATAATCCAACATGACAGCTATACATGTAGAACTCATAAGTAAACATTGTAAATACAATGATATTGAAAATACATTGGCCATAAAATCAATATAGATAATCATATGTGCAATCGCTGTTTCAAGTCTGATAGTGTAAGGCGCGGATATCATCTGTTTGTGATTCATTTGTGCAATATTGTCTGTAATACACCATGCTCCGACACAATATGTTAGGAAAACACTGGCGTAATTACTTGCAAGTGGATACCATTCTGGTGGTGCCACCATTCCTGACATTGTGTATGCAATCCATATATACCAGGGCCAATTCCATTCCAAAGATCGGTCTTTCAAGTCCAGCTTTCCCCTGTGTGCTACCGTACTGTTCTTTGTCTCGGTGGGAACGGGAACTATCGTACAAACTACAGTAGGTGCAACTCGTATTTAATAAGTTCTCTGATCTCAGGGGTATCTTACACAGTGACCCATGAGCCGCTATGCAGGACAGTTTATTAAAATAATATAATAATAATTATCTTTAATGTATTCAATTTAGCTAGTTGTGCATTATTTTTGGAATCTTTAGGGGTTAAATGTACCTATTGAAAATGCATTTTCTGACTTTATTTATTAGAAAACTTAATTGCTATTGAAAAAAATACTTCCACGCAGTATAAACTTGTTATACACAACTTTTTTAATATGAAAAAATTAATTGTTTATGATGAAAAAAAGTGTTTACAACTGCATGTACGTGTATCACAGATCTGCTATACACAGGACTTGTTTGTGTAAATATTTCTAAGATATTAGAAAAACAAAATCAGAGAATATTTATGATATATATTTAGGTATAAAAAGTTGAATCTTTTGCTTATAACCTACTAAATAGTTAGTTTTATAGATTAGTTTAACGGACATATTTATTATCACAATTAGCTACTGGTCAAAGGGTAGCAGTGTGTATCACACCAGATCATGAACCATTTTGAGTATAAATTCATGCTCAACTCAAGGTTTTGTTCACAAACCCCCATATAAACCATGAGCCTGAGCATGAAATTGTGCTCAAAAGTGTCGGGAACTCTAGGTCAGATCATGGCATGAGAGTGAGTGAGTGAGTGAATGACCTATTGCTACCACCCAGGTCCTTGCAAGTGAGTGAGAACTGTCGCTACCACCCTTGTCCTTCCGTCATTCATTGGCTAGTGTTGATCAAACTGGCTGCCGTACGTAGTAGTAGCGTAGTGTACAGATTGAAACAATTGATCAGCTACAGCAGGCAGGAGAGGTAGGAGAGGGAGGAGAGGCTAGTGAAGGCTGTCCGTGGTGGTAAGCACAGCGCTACAGCTCTCTCACACTCGCACACTCGCACACACATGTTCAGCAGAGTTAAAGGGGCAGGAGTTGCAGGCAACAAGCAAAGAGAGTCGACGGAATCGATACCTGGGAATTATTGATATGAGTGCGGTGAGTGTAGGTAGATATGTGTGTGAGTCTGTAGGCAGAGGCGCTGGTCAGACTGAGATATCGCTGGACCCACAGTTGTATGCTGGACCCAATGTTGTAGCTGGGGACTTTTTGGTACTGACTGCAATTTACATAGCCTGGTTCTGTCACGGTTGACGCAGTAGAATGTGAAGATGAAGAATTGATTTACTTTTTAAATCTGTTACTACTGTAAAACTCGGAAATCTGCACGTGTAGGATTTCAATTACTTCTATTCACACTAAAGGAGCAATTTTTCTCGCTTTTTCGTTTCAGGAAACTTCCACTTTCTTTTAATCTCGGCGTCATTTAATGACAGATCAAATTCTCTTCTAACAATTTTTTTTCTCTCAAAATATCTCACTTTGTTTTTTAAACAACTTTTTATTCTTTTTACGTTTTCTTACAAATAATTGGTCATGATTTTCTTTTTGGTTTTGCAGTCTTTAGGAGCCGTGAGAACAGTGATTGGCCAAGTGGATTTCAATCTGATTCATGATCTGCTCTGACACTGGGCTGGATACTGTGGATGCTATTGATGGCTGGTCTGTGATAGCTCGGGCTGTACAGCACTGGGAGCAGACACTCGGGTCCGACAGCACAATCAGCTAATAGTGCGTGCAATACGATCGGCATTACTAGGAAGCCCTAAACTTTTGCGGGGCAGAAAATCGCGAGTTTTCATCGATCCGTTTATCCAACCAACCTATGTGATTTGCAACAGTTTCTTGTTCGGCGATGTGAACAAGTTCAAGAAGTCGTCCACGATTTCGTGGTGATTAAATTGATGTTTTTTTTCGTGCCTGACAATCTCAATCTGGTTGGCCGAAGCCCGGGGAGTTGTGTACCTACAACAGTTTGATGTAATTTGTGCGATACATTGGCCATCCTGCTCAAGTATTTTATCAACATCGTTAGATGCAGGATTCTTGACAACTGATTAGGATATGTCTAATGAGCTCTGGAGGCTTCAGCCGACCACTTAATGGAGGGATAATAATAACCACTGTCATATCAATAATGGCCCCGCTGAACAAGGTGTCTAGCTGCTTGGATATACTCTACCACACCTTGGCATGATGAAGTGCCGGTCATGGACTTGGATTTTACCTCTGGACATTTTGGTGATTCTGGCAGCGCTGTCACTAGTAGCTACAGGTAGGTGTCACAGCCGTGTAGGTGTCAAAGTCACGGTCTCAGGGCCATGTGCTGTCACAGTCACATGGTCTCACAGCCGTGTAGGTGTCAAAGCCATGTGCTGTCAGTCACATGGTGTCACAGCTATATAGTGCCACAGTCACTACCACATGGTGGCACCATGCTTGCCACAATCAAGGTTTTCTCTGGTCTCAGTAAACATGATCCTTTGACCTTTCAGGGTGCAGTGGGGATTTAGATAGCTGCAGTCCCAATACTTTTACATGGGCTTATCTCAATTTATTCCTCATAATGGACGGTGGGGTGGTGGAGAATGAGGTTGAGATGGTGGATGAAGAGGTGGAGATAGCAGCAGCACCTCACACCACTCATTTTGATTATGTTACTTTCTTTCGAAATACGTCACTGTTTAATCAAATTTCAATACAATCAGTAACATTTTGACGTCTACGAGCCAGAATGGAATCAGAAATTTATGACTGAAAATATCAAAGGTGGAACTGCATGATAATTTTTCAATGGTGGATTGCCTTCTGCAATTTTATATGATTTGAATATGGCTTGATATTTAAGGAAAATACCACGTAGACATAAATATTACATTATGATATGCCAGAGCCAGTTCAATGTTGTGTGCATTCTGAAGTTGCATTGAACATGACCTTACTGATACAAACTGTACCTGCCATTCTTACTTGTAAGTCTGCAGAGATAAGAATTGATTGAGTAGGCGAGGGAAAACTATTTATCTACTATCTAGAATTATACATAAAATATAATAATGATGAGGTATGACATGCAAGGTTATTTGTCTCTGAACATGCTGAATATCCAAGATCAATACATAACAATATACAGACAAATTTAAAGGTACAGTAAACAAATATACAAGTATACATGCAAATATGTTGTAGTTTATTAAGTTTACCATTACATTGAACACTACAAGATATTGGCAATGAATACTGCAACAAACAGATTTTAAATATCCTTTAAAATCAGCAATAACCTATCTACTATTTTAACTAGGTATTCTTCCATAAACTGAAAGGATACCATTTGAGATATGATTAAAGTTGCCTTAACTTTCAGAGCAATCTAAAAAAAAAGTGTAATTTAATCTTTCCTATCATCGGGTGATCGAAAGAAAGAAATAATTAGTTGTATGAAAAATGCACTTTTGTTTTTGTTTAATTGGGGTAGTATGAAAGTGCTATTCTGGAATAAATATTCTAAGATGTAAATTTAACTGAAACTATAATTAATTAAGACATTCATTCCAACCCTTCTGCACTACTTGACACACAACGTTCCCTAGTTAGTGTTCCCCTTTGCTAGGAATAGCCACCACCAGCAGAAAGATCGCTTAAAGCGATTCCAAGACACTACGGTTTCTATATCGGTACACTATTTGGAAATACGACATGTCATTACTCTATCTGGGAAAAAGACACTATTATTTCTATGTCATTTCACTATCTAGAGATATGACACTATAATTTCAATACCATTGCAATATCTGGTAATAAGACACTTTGAATTCTATGTTATTACACTATCTGGAAAAAAGACACAATTATTTCTATGCCATTTCACTATCTAGAAATAAGACACAATGAAGTCTATGTTATTATACTATCTGTAAAGAAGACACTATTATTTCTATGTCATTACATGGTTTTTGCACTTTTCTCATTCAGAATGCATTCCAAGTGTTCGATTTAGCATTCGGAATAGCTCGAATACATTCAATTCGATCAAGTTTTTTTGTCAAATAGATTCTTCTATTCCAGAATGTCATTCTGGAATAATTTGCATGTGCAAAACGAACAGCCCATAAGACACTATTATTTAAATGTCATTATACTATCTGTAAATAAGCCACTATTATTTCTATGTCATTATACTATCTATAAATAAGTTACTTTTAGTTCTATGCCATTATACTATCTGTAAATAAGCCACTATTATTTCTATGTCATTATACTATCTGTAAATAAGTTACTTTTATTTCTATGTCATTATACTATCTGTAAATAAGTTACTTTTATTTCTATGTCATTATACTATCTGGAAATAAGACACTATTATTTCTATGCCATTATACTATCTGGAAATAAAACACAAGTATTTCTATGCCATTACACTATCTGTAAATAAAACACAAGTATTTCTATGCCATTATACTATCTGTAAATAAAACACAAGTATTTCTATGCCATTATACTATCTGGAAATAAAACACAATTATTTCTATCCCATTATACTATCTGGAAATAAAACACAATTATTTCTATGCCATTATACTATTTGGAGATAAAACACTATGATTTCTATGCCATTATACTATCTGTAAATAAAACACAAGTATTTCTATGCCATTATACTATCTGGAAATAAGACACTATTATTTCTATGTCATTATACTATCTGGAAATAAAACACTATGATTTCTATGCCATTACACTATCTGTCAATAAAACACAAGTATGTCTATGCCATTACACTATCTAGAGATAAGATGCAGCCTATCCAACTCTTAAAGTTATCTCCTTTATTTTCTCATGTATATACTCTCTCCTCCGCTGTATCGACTCCATCAGTATGCATTGATCTGGTAGTGGAAGGTGGTCATGCATGTACTCGGGATAGATCTTTCATTGTCTCCTGTATAATACTGCTGCCATCGCACTGTTCTGTGTCATCGATGTTCATCGGGTTATCTCACCGCCAGCGATAAATGTGTCGCAACTAGTCTATAATTTCAGTGTATCTGTGCATAGAATTACTATTAGCTTGAGCAATCCATGAATCTCAATGTTAGGCTGTGATTGTGTTTGTTTGTGTTTGGCGATGTGTGAGAAGTGTGTGTATGTGTGTGTGTGTGTGTGTGTGTGAGAGAGAGAGAGAGATAAGAGAGAGAGAGAGAGAGAGAGAATGAGGGAGAGTGAGAATGAGAAGTAGAAAGAAAGAGAGAGAGAGAGGTTCAAGATGCAGCAAAGAATACAGGGCCCTATTCTCGAAATGTTCTTACGATCTTCTTAACTTAAGAACGTTCTTAACTTTATCTTAAGGATACCTACTTTATCTTAAGGATACCTATAGCATGAGCTAGTCACGTTCTTAAGCTAAGAAGATCTTAAGAAGTTTCGAGAATAGGGGCCCAGGTCTATATCAATAGAAATTGTTTTAGGATATTTGATTATATGGGACTTATTATTTTCTTTGGTAATTGTATCTCCAGTATGAACTATACATGCATGCGTAAGCACCACAGGAACTAGTCTATACAGAATTGCACTGAATACATATAATTACAATTCTAATGAACTTTTCCTCTTTCTTATTACTTATTATTCCACCTCGTAATTGCCGCCACTGTCTCCATGTATTGTTGTAGCTTACCCAATCAATGCCGTCATTACCACTATCTCACCAGACAAAGTCAATACCAGTCATTACCTTGCTGCCCCAGATATCTTCATATCGGTGCTGAATCACAACCTTCATATAACAAGTGCACTCTCAAGGCTAATCTCTACAAGGACAGCACCAATAAGCATCTACTTCGTACATGCACGTGCAATTGCATGTCATGTTTTCCAACTCGTAACTTGCTGGAGAATAACAATCACCCCCCAAGATTGTTCAATTATTTATTCCTTTACGAGACCCACTGTTCACTTGATTCTTTTCCTTGGCAATAGAAGCTCGCTTAAAAGCAAAGGTTTTACCATTGGAGTGTGGAGAAGTAATTGGCATGGATCTGAGTAAACATACCTAGCGGTGTACAGTGGTATACGTAACTTGTGATGACGGGAGCTCGCTAATAGACACAATGCATTCTGTCAAGTGAGTACACATATTGTACGGCCTAAATAGGTGCCAATGTATTTAGGGTAAAAAGGATACATTCATATTGTATAATATATATATATATATATATATACTCAACAAATTTAATTAGGAGCCAATAACTAAGAATTTCACACAGTTACGTACTATGGACTAAATGTACTCTTACTTCAAGAACTTGCAGACACTCTGTAAGAAAAATGGCACCAGATTACTCAAGTCGAATTCTGAAATTTGATCGTAGATAGTTTCCACTACAAAATATCTGCTGGCCAGTAATTAATGTTAGTGAGTATATATATATATATATATGCTATGATGATTGGTAATGGAAATTGTTGAGTATACACAGTGATGATTGGTTAGAGATGGAATGAGATGGTATATACTCTATGATTGGTTATGAGTGGAATGGATATACTTAGTGATGATTGGTCAGGGGAAAATTGACAGGTAAACTTGATGATCGTTCAGAGGGAAATGGATGAGTGTGCATAGCAATGATTGGTTGTAAATGGCTATTGATGATTGGCTATGGAGTGGACTTGTAAAATTAAAATATACTGAACATTACACTTTGCCATAGACTTGAGGGTTACATTGATGACAATATACTGTGGTTACTGCACTAAGAAAAGCACGTCCATAACTAAGCAGTATATCCATAATTATGCAGTACAAGTCTATAACAAAGCAGCATGAACATAACTAAACAGTGTGGCCATAACTAAACAGCATGTCCATAACTAAACAGTGTGGCCATAACTAAACAGCATGTCCATAACTAAACAGTGTGGCCATAACTAAACAGCATGTCCATAACTAAACAGTGTGGCCATAACTAAACAGCATGTCCATAACTAAACAGTGTGGCCATAACTAAACAGCATGTCC
>JAVCKZ010064268.1:0-14865 GCA_034780755.1 Lepetodrilus elevatus
TAAACCTGCGAGCACCGGCTGGTACTGACAAGACCAAGGATGATAACTGCATTGCCACTCTACAGTCAGTGCATCCGTCAGAAAGGTAACTTTCGCGAACATTGATGCCGAGCCCCTGGGACGGGATTTGAACCTGGAACCTTTGGCTCCGAAGTCCATGGCTCTACCACTGCGCTACATCCCGCCCCTGTGGCAGTACTAAGTCGTTCTGAAATTCCAATCTAGCTACAGAGAGTTCTTCCTTACGTCAAGCAGAACTTGTGAAACGATACCTCATGTTAGTATGCATGTTTAGCATACCAATATCCTGAAAATCTAAACCAGTGACCAATGACCAATCACTTTATAGAAGCTAGTTTTAGAAACGCATTACATAATGCTGTGAAGAGAGCAGGGGTCTGCTCCTTTCTAGCTGTACTGTCTGTCTGTACTTTCTGTCCGACGCATGCGCAGTTACACTGTGCGGTGTTGATCCTTGGCGCATGCGTCGGACAGACAGCACAGACAGAACAGCTAGAAAGGAGCAGGCACCAGGAACAGATCAATCCACAGCGGACGTTTCATCTGTGTATATATCCATGTCTAAGGCCTACATCTTGCAGTAGAAGTTCCCAATATACTGGAGTAGCTACGTTGGACAAATCAGGGTTAAGTACATGGGGTCATGAGAGATATATCATGGATGTCACGCCGACTATCGCGACACTGGCGTAACGGAATGGGAAGTGCATGCAGAGAATAGCTGTAGCTCCGGCAATATCAGCATGCGAGGCACTTCGGCTTTATTGATGGCCTTTTCTGATAGTAATATATCGTCGTGCCCAACTGAAAAGTTATTTTTTTGTAGCGTAAGCCCTTGGCATCTATAATGGTAACGTATTCCTGGAGGTAAACGCGGTGGTAGTTTGGGAGGTTGTGTTTAAAGTAGGGGACTGCGCGTGACGACAAGACAAGCAGTGGATAATTATGCTGATATGATAGATGAACTTCTTATCATTCAGAGAGTAATGTTTTCCATTTTCTTTAATCGATATATCTGATCATATCATACTGCATACTTAGCGTCAAAGATTTCTATACATAAAATATTTGCAACATTTAAGTTTGCGAAGACTAAATATTTTCATTATTTCGTTGTTGCCATGAAAGAGTCAGGAACATCTTATTTTACCAAAATCGGATTTTATGATATGTTGCCAAATTAGCATCAACTTTGGTTACCATATGATGTCTACAGATAACATTTGACGCAATTGATAGCATTTGACGCCGTATAAAGTAGAACCAATAGATATCATATCGTGTTTCCTTGAAGTCGTCCATGAAGTCAACAGCCGAGGGCAGCACCGACTGATAATAAAATCATACAGAATACGAAGTCATGTGCAGATTGTCCCAAGGCTCAGTCATACCAAAGTGTGACAAAATTAAACATAGTCGAATCTGCTCCCAGTACAAACACTGCGTGTCACATGCGAGTGATTTTAATCAGGAGCTCCCAGCACGAGGCGCGTGACAAACACCCACGTGGCACAAGATACCCGTGCAAGGCGTGCGGGATGGTGGAACCAGTCTGCAATTATGGCGCTTGCTGAGGCCGTCATTATTGCAGGAATATCAGTATGATATGCTTCCCTGCCTTCCTATTATGTCACGTTGATATTACATGGGAGAAGATTAAAACGGAATACCCGGATGGGTTCGAGCTTTCATTTCTAATCAGCTATTAATGAATCGCAATCGGCGATCAGGCAACTCCTTGGGGACACGACTCTGGAGAGAGGCGGGAAATTGTCTGAACATAAGGCGTCAATTCCTAACAGAGAGTTTGAATATTTCATGAGATGCAGTGTGTTTGTTGGATTATTACGATTATCGTCGTGTAGCCCGTTACATTTGCCGGAACATGAACGACCCCCGGATGACCCTTGAATGAGCGGAACTGACCGCGCGTTGCACGTATCTCACGTGTGACAGGAGTTGGAGGCAAAGCTGTGAATCTCCCTCACTGTGAAATTGCGTACAATATGTCGTTATCACACTGGAAAAACACCGATTTGCATTTTGGGGGGGTCTTGAGAATTTTACCTGACTGCCACAACAAGCATCATCAAGACCTAAACTCGACTGCTATTGGTGGATGCAGAGAGGAAATTGGTTTTGGAACATGCAGCTTCTTCATGTTCTTGGAAACCAACTGAACTCTGTTGTCAGAATACTATAGCTCTACTACAGAGCTAACGTTCTTTGTTATCCACATATCCGACGTAAAATAACGATTCTTCCTGTAGATCAAGATAAGAGGTTTGTATGTCTCCATGCTGTAGATCGACTTCCGGCATATCATCATCAAGTCATTGTCACGTGTGCCATCACCAGGAACATAGACTAACGTATTTAGTTTACCCATCCGTGCCAGAAATAAATAATAAAGACAAGTCCTCTGTCAAGGCCTGTTTTCCCTTTGTGGAATGATAATGCATTTTCAGAGAACGTAAACACATCTGTCCTATAGTCTACTGTCTCTCTCTAGTTCCACACATGCACGTGAACCTACACGTCAATTAAAAACGCCGTGAATATAGAACTCTTGTAACCCTACTGATTAGTACTTGACCATGTGACCTATCCGACACACACGCAAGCACACATATTCACACACATGCATGCAACAGATATAGCGTTGTGTCCAAATATCACGAAACATTGTTAGAATTGGTATTTTGAGATGACAAAGATTAAGAGGCATGACTATCAGATATCCGACGTTCAAATGTGAAATAAATTGGCATTTATCTCGGCGTGCCGCCCGTGACGAGCATCCCCTCACAAGACGGACTTTCATCGCGTAACGGTAGAAGCAATGAGGTTTTAATCAGCGTATGATTGTAGCCACGTCACACAAACAAAAATCATAAATCTTCTAAACCGCGGGGCGCACATCTGTTCCTTATTTCGCAAGCCAATCATATTTTCTTGCCATTGACTGACAATGACTTGTGCGTTACGACACGACGTAATGTATACATATAGGGTCGAATTCCTAACACTGTCGCAGACTTCCCCTTCTGTATACACGGCCCACCACCCAGGAAACTGTCGCCTACACTTTGAAATGTCTTCATCATTGTCATAATCATTGCCGTAACTATGCTGGTTTCAGAGGGAGTCTTCATGCGCTACTGTAGGTGTCACCTGAACATTCCTGGACCAAACTGAAATAAAACGTAAACATAACACTTTAAATTAGAAAGATACAGACACATTTACAAGCTATTTTGATTAAAATGTCATGAACATTTATTTACATAATTATTTTCAAGAATTGTTCATTTTTTGTATGTGTTTGCTCGTACTTGTTGGCATATTTTCCTCAATTCAATAAAGATAAATAAAGTTTCTATATATCGAAATGAGGTTTCCCACTGTAAATAGTGAATGACGGGCATCATCTGGTTCCAATCATGTATCAATAGTACGCCTAGATTAATTCAACGATGCAGCGCAACTGGAACAAATCACAAGAAAGAAGCATACACGAATCATAATTACAATGGTCTTTGTCCTTTAACAATAGCGCACATATGTGATTTTTGTACAAGTCCACACCGTATGAACGCTGAACAAAAACACTGCCTCCGAATGCCCAACGACCAGTTGTCGGAATACGCGTGCATGAATTGTCCCCTTGGGATCGTACACACAGAGCTGTGTAATTAGATGAACAATATAGACTAGAAAATTGTATCCCCGGGCCCAATTTTACCCCGTACTTGATTATTTTATCTCAATCACAAATGACGCCTTCTCGATCAAATATGTATTCTCCATGATAATCGTACTACGTCTCGTCGTGGCCTCTGAGTCTGAGCATCACTCGGAATCGGTCGGCACAGGCCGCTGATCGACGGGACGTAACCATCTGGTCTGAGAAATATTGACATTAATTTTTGGTTGCGTGCAATGACTTATCCACCGTACGCTAAGAGTCAGCAAGACTATTGTTAATACGTTTCAGACAGGGAAAAGTTTAATAATATACAATAATTCTTCCTTATGAGTGGACGATATTTTTAATAATGATTTCCCACTGCGCGTCCCCCGCTATGCACGTGAAGTGTCCTGTCTAATGTCGACATGCTCAGTCTGAGCCTAGAAACCTGCTCCTCGGCAGTCACCAGAAGTCCCCAGCCAGGCTTGTCCTAATTAATCTAGTTTAATTTTTAATGAGAGTCGGGTTGATAGTAAATGGGAACCAGTCATTTAATCAGAAAGCGCGTGCCATACCGTGATGATGTGCATGCAGAACCTTCTTCGTCGGGATTACCGTAAAAACATGTGTTATGAAAAGTTCAATCATTTGTAGTAGTGCTCTTTGGGTTGAATTAATAAAACATGGAGCTCAGTGTAACAAATTCAAGGCAAAGTTGGACGAGACACGCAACTTCTAGTAAGGAAATATTTCTTCCATTGCTGCCAATTCTCTACGGGTTTGTTGGCTTGTTTTGTTATCGGAAGCATTAGGGAGCGACTCATTTCCAGTAATGGATTGTTTTCATTCTATACTGCAGGCTTCTATGTCACCTCCCTCACTAAGCCTGTATGGTTCATTGAGTAAATATACGCATTCCAAGACTTTAGTACTATTGGGTGTGTGGTATATTGATGATGAGTTGCGAAAAAGGGCCGGGGTTATCTTTCCCCAAGAGAGTTCTGCAACTTTATGCAAGTGATAGAATTCAAGTAGATTACACAATTGGTTACATTAATAATAGATGTCCCTTAACACGGCATAACATACGTATAAATAGCAGCTTCGGAACACCATCAATGTATCCTGTACTGTCTCGTTTGACGATATTGCGTTGCAATCCGATGTCTTTTGAATCCTACAAAGTTGCGTGAAAAGACTAGTGTGGCACTTTTCTGATGCCAGTTGGTCATTCTTTACTGAAGGTCAGAAGTGAAATGTCATCGTCGTTGCCCAACACGCCGAAATGTCACGAGGCACGCCCTGTCAATCAGATGAAATCGGCGTATAGAGATACGAGGTGCTGTATTTGTTTGCTGAATGCTGTGCCAAGTTCCTCCTCTCTGAAGAACCCCGTGGCTCATTCAGAACTGCACACGGTGCAAGTGTGTCTCGGATAGATTAGGCTAATTTACTTGTGGCTTGTGCTTCTCTTTTACCGAAGAATAACTTTTGGACGAGAAGAATAATTACTTTTTCTCTAAAATTGAATTTGTTTCTTTTTATGCCGCCCCAGCGCGTGTTAAATGTCGCAGCATTTGCCGTGGTCAAAAGATCGCCTCGACTATGCACGTGCGTGTTTGTTAGCGTGCGCACGCTCTGGTCTCGCAGGGAGGTCATGTGCACGAGATGTCCATGCAAGAGTGGACTACTTCCACCACGTGCGTTCCACATCTGTCTGACCATCGCGATGGACGATGGGATCATTTGTGAAAATGTCAAACATAATTATAAATACGGAGCAATATTCTGTCCTCTCGGCTTTAACAGATACAAGAAAAAAGGAATTACATGATTTTAATGTAAAATATTATGTATACAGAAGCTAGTACGTTTTTCTGATTACAGTACCTCATGAGAAATATTGGCCAAAATGTTGAATTTACTTTGAGACTTTAGAATATATATAGGACCGTGAACAGGGTATCGTTCTCGAAGCTCTCATACCCACTATGAGACCATAGCGCTCTTGTAAGTGCACGATCCCTGTGTATTAGAGATCGCTACCAGTCCTTATATGGTTTCGTAGTAGATACGAGGATCTTCGGGAAACGCAGATACGCAGATATATCTGGTGTATTTTTATGCACGTACATATCTAAATAACTAAATAGGGAAATTATTTCCTAATACAAACTGGAAAAGCTTTCTGCGTTTTTAACCAACCATGCTTCTGTTTACTAAGAACCAACCATCAGAACGTTAGTAGCATTGATCTCCCATATTCGTTTTTGTATCCGTATATATACTTAATCATTATGAATCCAGAACTAATCTTGCAAGTATGAGTAGTACACATAAGCTCATTATAACCACTAATATAGCAGCGGACCATGTTTGATATGCAAGAATGCAAGTCCATTTACTAATAAGAAACCAGCTAGTCCTAAATGTGAAATTATTTGCCGAATATTGAACCAGAACTAGTAATCTCTCTTCAGTGTCAAAGCTATTACGATATTCCGAGATTCTTTCAAATCTGTGGGCCAGACTCCCGTCTTATTTGCTGAACTCGCGTCTCCGGAAGCCCCGAGGCCGCATATCCTTTTAGCTCAGTGTCCCTGCATAACTTCTGTCATGGGCGATATCTCCTTTAATATACACCCCAAACACCGACACAACGGCCCTTCCCAGCCTTGTCTGCTGCAGGACCTCCGGACTTCCAGAAACGGTCGACGATTCCAAGAGTTCCAGTCAGGTCAAAGGTGCGGAGGAGATCTCTTCAAAAACTTGTATTCACGGATCTATGGATTAAGACTAATTTTGTATTCAAACAGGCAAATTGTAACGTCCATTACTCAACGTAGCAAATACATTAGGGCCAGGGGATGCCTTAGGGGATGCCATGGGAACTCGTCGGACTCTGTGAGGATGCATTGAGAAGGACTGACAGTGCCTCGCCCGTCTAAATGGATCCCGTCTTCCACACTCTAATGTGTTCCAGAGAGAACCGTCCACACGGCCCGCTGTAACTAATTTGATTAAAAGGAGATCGATCCAGGCGATGTAAAAATGTTCGAAATCTCTAAAAGACGAAGGGTCTCTCCAGATTGAAATAACCGCCTTTTCTTGCATAAGGTGGCGTGAAAAAAACCTCCCCTAACTTTATAAAGTATAGTTTGTCAGATTGATGTATCACATGTTTTAGTTTGTACCTTTAAAAATAATTCAATTCTTGAGACCATGCTATCACATTCAACCACATTGGGCTGTTAATATAAGAAAAGTCATAGAATAACCCATATGTAATAAATAACTATATTCAAAATGCGGATGTCCTATAAACATCCTGAAGGTTTATTCATATTTCACACTGAGTAGTAATACAAATTAAAATATTGGTATACAAAATTGTTGGGTAGGGAAAAGAGAAATACAATCATTATTTGAAAAGCTGGAACAATACTGTATAGTATACAAATATCATAACTTGAGTATGTATGTGTTGTATCATTTAAAAGTTTAAAAGTTAGTAAAAGATTGATAAACAGTTTGTATAATAATAATATATATATATGGGGCACGTAAACGGATACAGTCTGGTCATAAACATTTTTATATCAGATTGGTGCTTACGTCAAACATGTTTTATGTTATCAGGATGTGACATACCTATGCCTATCAAGTTACGATGTAAAGGGATATACCGGAATGCTGTGACTGTCAGTCGACCACCAGTATCTATCTCCAATCACTCCACCATCGACTGATACAATTTAATTTGTCTCATTGTTCCTCTTGCCGTCATACACATTCTGGAGACCATAAAAATGCAAAGGATGGTTAAACTTCCAACGTTATGTCTGTTCACGTGGTGCGTGAAGAACCTTACTGAACACACAAGTGATAACGGTAGTTTACAGCTAATAGATGTAAATCTATGTTAAAAGTCGTCACGGAAAAAGTCTTAGAACCCCCCTCGTGTGAAGCGTTTACAGTGACTTTAAACGTTGATCTGTCTGACAGGGTATTGTTGGCCTTTCATTGGAGCACAGTGCCAGGCGGGAGAAGGCTAATATTGGTGTGTGAAGTCGTCAAACGGGGACCGGTCCCGCGTTATCTTCACCGTCGTCTGCTCCATTGAGATACTTGCGATAAGCGTTGACTGCAGACATCCCCATTCTCCGCCAATGCTTCTTGTCGTCTGCTGTTTGTTCGCTAATGAGAGGCGGTGCAACCCGATCCCCGACCCCCGACACCGGCTACCACTGTCCCTGTCGTCTGCCGGCCACCCGTCCCGGTACCCGTGTAGCTTCACAGAGCAACCTGGTCCTCAAACCAGGATGTCAAATTACGACAAATACTGAGGTAAACATCTGGAGAATTTACTCGTACTCTACAACACCCTATCCCATACCCAGTTGACCGCTAAACCCGCATATGAAATACTATAAAATTCAATGAAATCGGGCACCATGAAGCTCGGGTGGTGACGGTCCTCGTGAGCTGTGTCGCCAGGCAAGGCGGTCTGGCAGACGCCATCTGTGAGCATGCTCCTTACAATGGACCAGATACAGCAGGTCCACCTCCAGCGACTCCACAGTGACACGTGCACAACAGACGTAGAAATTATTGTTTTCATCTGTAATTATGATATTTGTGAGGGCAGGGCAAGGTATGAAATCACATTTCTCTGTCGAATACTATACCGCCTGTATTGTCGTTGAAAAACTAACTGCCGCGGACCCTAGAATCAACGTAGCCACGGTAATTTCAGGTGTGGAGAGATCCTTCTTGCTTTCCCTTCTGTGTCTCGTGGGATGTACATGTAGCCGTCTTACGTCTTTGTCGGGATGATTTACCACTAAGTACTGTAATCAGCTTTCCTAGCAACAGCTATTCTTATAGATCGTTGATACATTATGTTTGGACTACAGTGTATCTGAAAGATGATACATTCGTCCAGATAGACCATCTTCATCCTGAACAATTAAACAAAGTTACCTTTATGACAGACATTAAAATTAGCTTTACTTGTTTACATGCCATTGCGTGTCACTTATAAAAATATGTATGCTTGTCGATACCAACTAATTTTCTTGAAATGTACTGTATTCATTTTCTGAGTAACCAAATGACATCTGAGTGTTTTGTGGCAAACCACATCTCTAATGCGTTCTAGAAGCCAAAAGAACATATTGTGGGTTTTCTGGCAATGTGCATAAAAATTATGCTGTTCCTAATTGAAAAGATTACTTGTGGTGACGGAAGAATCCTACCAATTCCTCGCTTAGTGACAAGCCGGCGTCACCGACACCTCTTCCACGGCCCACCCGAGTCTCGGATGACAGAAGCACGCATGCGCAGTGGGCGATACTAGACGTTAAATTCGACGTGGAATACTTTCTGTGTCACAATAAGCCAGGGAAGGAAAATTGTCGATTGTTATTTTCGACATCAAACGCTATGTAGCATTATAGCTTCATTGGGTTTGACAGGGAAGCACATCGACATGCAGCAAGGTGGCCCTCGCCGGACGTCATCCGGGCAACTTTTGACAAGAGATCATTACGTTGTGAAAAAAAGGTTACACGAGGTCACTGGAAGACTTCAAAACGTGTACAGCTGCAGATACACCTCTCTGATTTCAGAGTGGGAAATGTGATTTGGTTTAAAGGTCCTTATTTTCTTTCTACCTAAAAAAGCTGCTTAACGCAGAAAGGCTCACTCCAACCGAATGTATATTTTAGCCCCGACAGCGATGTAGAATTTGGCGAGAATGGAATTTCACGCATGTGTTTCTGGGTATCTTGTACTGCGTGCAGTCTGGAAGAGATGCAATTCCTGAATACCCAAATCAGGGCATAATGAGATACAGAAAACCAAAATTGCGACACATCATTGTTCGAGGAGACGAAACAACACACATATCAGTTGTCATTGTTGATGGGCAGTCATGGATGTTTGCGACTGTGTCGGTTCCTTGGAATGCCTCACTGTGACGTGCAAGATGTGCATCAAGCGGACGACAACACGGGCAACTGACAGAGACGTTCAGGGAATGTCGTGTTCGCATAAACAGCTTCATGGGTCGAGACGGGTTTGCGAACCGCGGAACAAGTTTGCCCAAAGGAATTTGGATCCACCTGTCTAGGAATAACTTGTGATAACCCCGCAAGAGAGAAGCATAATGTTAGCATTACACAACATAGACCACATATTCAGTAGAGCAACATAATTTGTCAAGTCAACCGGAGTTAACAATTGGAAGCATGTCCCGCTGTACGTGGTCGGTTTGGGCGCGGTCCTTTTATCCATCTCGGCAACGATGTTCAGTATTCGTTCTAGAGACGTTGCGTTAATTAAAGCAGTCGTTGAACATTATATACACATTGTATCTACAAATGAGTTCATAGAATGGATATTAGAAAAGTAATAGCTTTGTACTGTACTGGGAATCCTTTCACAAAGCTCTCTTATCCGCTAAGAGACCATATAATTATAGTGTGTTAGATATCGGCAAAGAGAGCGATATGGTCTCATAACGGATAAGAGAGCTTCGTGAAAGTATACCCTGTACTGCAGTGGTATGTTGTTTGTTCGTGGTAGTAGACATCTCTCATCTTGCATTCAGGGGTACACGAGCGCACTCTCTGGCCACTGCTAGTGATGAAATACTGACGCAATTTTGACGCAAGGTAGAACAGAACCTTTATGCCATTAGAATGTTTGGAGTTATAATTTGTCGTTTTGTAAATTTGTTTTAAAAATTTTAAGATAGAAGACATGCATCATGAATTCAACAGCATACCATCCCATGGAACAGCACTGGAAACCCAAGTAATACCACATAAGCAGAGACAGTTTTACATCTCAAACATTATATACTTTTTGGAATGTTCCGCCACCTTCTTGAGTTAC
Organism: Lepetodrilus elevatus; assembly: GCA_034780755.1. Lineage (NCBI taxonomy): Eukaryota > Metazoa > Mollusca > Gastropoda > Lepetellida > Lepetodrilidae > Lepetodrilus > Lepetodrilus elevatus. The sequence continues at coordinate 10,613 of JAVCKZ010064268.1, forward strand.
TCCAATAGTAATGCCAGTTGAAAATTGTTAAAATAAGGTAATTATAATACATGTACGAATTAATAAAGTGCACCATCCCCTGCTTGATAAAGTCCAATGAATAATGTTCAATTAGTCTGCATTGATCTGTACTCGTGCTGAATGTTACCATCATATTTTGTAAAACAGACATCATAATGAAAAGTGATTTTGTTTTATTTCAATCATACAAAGAACACATGTGACAAACAACCATAATACTGATTCTAGCCAGGTATAAAACACAGAGAGAGAATGTTAGTAAATATCACAGTCCAGGATAACCTGTCAAGTAGTATAAATACATGTACAGAGACAATTCTTCACACAGACAGGAGCAAACACAGCAAAACAATTACTGTTAAATGTGTAATGTCATCACCATTCTCTACATAGAAGCATTGGATTTCACTTGCTTCATCATAGAATGCCACTTTCCTTCATGATAAACTATGAAGTAGTGGAAATCATTGTGGGATATCACTAACATGGTATGAACAGATCCTTGAAATGGAATTTTTGTTTGGTGGAGTGGTATATAAACGTATTGTGAATCTGGTGGACTGCACTACACAATGTCAAACATACATAGACACACCATTGTAGGATATTATACATAGTATTCACAACTTGATTCTCTTCATGATCTACATATTTATCATGAAATGCATTCCCCTAGTAGTCATTCCATAATCAGTAAACCTCATTTAATCCTTCCATTCATTCTTTTTAAATAAGTATCTGGATCTTGTACTCCAATAATTCTGAAACACATGGTTTCATAATATTTCACAAACAGACAGTAATATATTAAGCATTACAATATCAATATACAAAATATACCTACATGAAAAAATAAACTGAGGTTCACTCTCACATGTTCAACGTGCAAACATTAACAATTGTTTCCATATTACATGCAGTAATCATTCAGACCAAAACACACAAATACATTCTTAAGATCAGTTCAGCTTGAAACAAGTTTTCAAGTAGCAAATGTTTCAATGTTAAAATAGAAACTAAAAAAAACTGCATGGTTGGAGTTGCATAACCAATTGTGTACACGAATGTTACCTTTCAGCGTATAAATGAATCCAGTATAGTACAGTACAGTACTGTATTGTACTGTATTGTACTGTATTGTACAGAGTTGTTCACATCCACATTGACAACAATATTATTCCACAAGACAAAGCATACACATCACAACCTTTCTCTTGGGGTTGATGGAACCAAATATTGAAGCACCAGATCTAACATCTTGCACAAACGTTTAACACATTGTAATGAATTGGTACAACTTCCTGATATAATCACACAGTTATAAAATAATTAGCAGCACAAAAGCTGAACGAATTTGTACAACTGAAACATAACATGCTGAAATCATATTATTTCCCATATTATATCATCAAATTAAGAAAAACAACTCATGAACAAACTGTAAAAATATGGTAATATTAAACAATTACCAAAATACATCAGATTACAATATTCAAAGAACTGTCAATACACAGTAAGACATACATATGCATGCTATTTACACGGTGGGTGATACATAGTACTATGTAAAACAGACAATGTTGAAGTGAGTATCCTAGAAGAGTAGAATACACACACAAGTGTGACATTTGGAGTTGAAGGTGGAGAATCAGGTCACTGTGGGTATCAACTAGATATGTGTGCCTTTGTCCAGGTGGGAGGTCTGTGTGGTTGAGCTTGGTGCTGTACAAGTCATCATACCCTTGGTACAGCTACTAGTCATCATATACTTGGTACAGCTACAAGTCATCATATACTTGATACAGCTACTAGTCAGCATATACTTGGTACAGCTACAAGTCATCATATACTTGGTACAGCTACTAGTCAGCATATACTTGGTACAGCTACTAGTCATCATAAGTAGCAGCAGGTGAGAACGGAGGTTCTTGTCATCTGCCCAGGTGTGTTGGTAAGGACCTAGATGAGCATGTTGATGAGGACTGTGAGGACACTGAGGTGAGGACACTGAGGAGTGTGAGGGCATTGAGGAGTGTGGGGTATCTAGTCCACCTTGAAGTATTCCTGGGCAGCTGTCCACTGTTCTGGAGGGAAGCGATTTGTCAAGGTCATCCTGGTCTCGGTGTCGCGATGTTCCTTATCTGGAACAGCAGAAACACATCATGAGGAAAAGTGACAATCTGACCAGTGGTAGTCAAATGGTATCCTTGCCTTCATATCCACTACATGTAATGTAGATGGAAAAAACACGTTTTGCAAAAGGAATTTGACATCTTCTTAACATATGAATTCTGTTTCATAATACAGGTAAAGCTCATACTTGACTACTGGAACTAGAAGTGTGTTTATGAAAAAACAAAAACAACCAGAAACACCTTGATAGTGTGAGGTAATTTTCTATTAAATTATATAAATAACATAAATAACAATAATTGTTCCAATTCGACAAATCCTATATTTATCATTGCAATGTTTTTCTCCACATTCAACAAATTTTACTCAAAATAAGCATCAGCAACATGACCACTCAATGACATAAGATATGTTTGTTATTTCAATAAACATCTGCAGGCTTTTATTTCATAAATTCCCGGTTTTATTAATAAGTACATCATGACAGTTATCTTGTCCACCTTACCCAAGTTTCTAAATTTCCATTGGTTCGCTTGTTTTCATTATACGGTTGTAAATGTTTGTGATGGAGCATCATGGGAATTATAAATGCATTATAAAGACGCAGGCCACATGGAATCATTTAGAAACAAAATATCATATTTATACGAGGTTTATTTTGTTAGAGAACCAACTCTGTGGGCTAAGGGGTGTGTTACTCTGCACTAAGTAAGCTCTCCGACAGGATAAAAACAATATTTATTGACATTCAGCATACAGAGAAGGAGATTTCTTGACAGTAATGCTGTATTTATTAATTATTAAATTAGGCTAGGAGTGCTTTCATCAACTTCTGGAATAACACCAGGCACGCGTGCCAAATTAAAGATGTGCATACGTATATTTTTATCCATTAAAAAAATAAAATCCCCTTCCAATGATATTGTACTTATACATGTGACATTTTAACGGTAATAAATATTGCTTACATTAATGTAAATGAAAAATTATTGGTGTTAACATCTTAAGTATATCAAAATAATTCAAAAAGAATACTAGAAAAAGATGTTTTAAAATATTTAAGAATAATCAGAATGTTTCTGCCAAGTATGGCAATTGCATATTGCCTATGGCCTCAATACTCTTAAACCTTATGAAAACTTGAGATGCATGTACCTTGAAAACAAGTCTAACTGTGTTATGGGAATCGTGGATTCAATATTATGAAAATATATAACATAACATTACCGTAAATTCGTAATACATCAATACATAAAATAGTTTGGCTACTGAAGCAGCATAGTGATAAGACCATAATATTATTTTCCTTAATGTTTTTCAAATTATTTCCACATAATCGAAAAACCTACAATGCCACGAACAGCATCCTCCCCAACCCCCAAATGGCATGGGGCTGGGGAGGTGGGTCCCCTCCTGTGATGTGATAAGATAAGACTGGCATGCACATCCTACTGGGCCCGTGGTTGACACCCAGACAGCAGCTAAATGCACAGCATATACATGCACGATGATGGAGCCGATGATGGAGCCGTGTTTTGCAAGTGTGTCAGAACGGAGCTGCTTAGTGTTTTAGGACCATTACAATGTTTACGTTACGTCCTCCCACAAACAGTCTGTACGATGTCACATTGGCAGGACTGAGAACCTGGTGAGATCTTGCACTTTTACTGCCAAGTGCATCGTGTCATGACTATTGGTGAACTAACTGTAGTGTTGTCATCCCTCCAACATTAACACATTTACATCATGTGGAAGGTTTTTATACTAAGGTTCATTTACATAATATCAAAGGTTTTTACGCCAAGTTCATCAAGGATACTTTCTAGCTTTTGTACGAAATAACCCTCTCCATGGTGAAAGCAACCGGAGATGCCTAAATAGCAATAGCTGTGCCTAATCCAGCAGGGAGAAGGTTAAAAGAGCATCATCAGATCTTAAATCAGGGTAATATATTTCAAATGTGATTAAGATACCCTTGTAAAGATATTCTTTCTAAATTTACTGTATTAAAATTATAGGTAGGACCTGGCCCCGAGATTACGAAACTTTTCTGAGTACGTTTCTGTGCTCAACTCAGAATTGTGTTCATAAAACGTCAT
>JAVCKZ010064279.1:0-14860 GCA_034780755.1 Lepetodrilus elevatus
AATATTAAATATTTATACACAATTAAAAAAGCAAACAGGACCAGCAACTTTTCAGCAGGACCAGCAACTTTTTGAACTTGCTGGTCCTGTGGACCAGCAACATATTTTCATGAGAGGCGAACCCTGCCTATGGAGTATGAACCCCTTTATTATTTTCTAAATTTCAAAAACTTCTATTTCATGCAGGTTGCTGTTCCGCCAGACGAAGAGTTCGTTCCCCTGAAACCAACTCTGAAGAAAGCAGCCAAAGACTTCCCCTTCATTCTTGATCCATTTCAAAAGGAAGCTATTCTTTGTCTGGAGAACTACCAGTCCGTGCTTGTATCTGCACACACATCTGCCGGGAAGACGGCAGTCGCAATGTAAGTGTTGGCTTTGAACTGTTGTAACATTACCATTGTTACCACCTTGAAAACCCTTGTACGTCTTACCATTGTTGTTTCGAATTCCCATTCCCTCATCTCCCTCATCTCTTCACATTGTTTTTTTCCCTATTTATAATAATAATAATGTGCACTTTTATTATTTTCATTTAAAAAAAAAAAATTAACAATAAATGTCAATAATAACAATAACATGTCAGCATAAAAGTCGGCAATGGGGTGTTTTGTTTGTGTGCAGATACGCCATCGCAATGTCTCTACAGAAGAAGCAGCGTGTGATCTACACGACTCCTATCAAGGCGCTGAGTAACCAGAAGTACCGTGAACTCTACGAGGAGTTTCAGGACGTCGGTCTGATGACGGGCGACGTCACCATCAACCCCACCGCCAGCTGTCTCATCATGACTACTGAGGTATGGAACCCTAGTAGACAGAATCATAGTAGAATGCACCCTAGATGGCACCGTAGTAGACAGAACCCTAGATGGAATCCTAGTATAGAAGAACCCTACCCAGAATCATATATTTATATTTATATGTAACAGTAGAACCCATTATTCACTGCTTGTACAGATAGACATTTTTATTATTTGCAGATGTATTGTACACCAATCTAGTTGAAAGAATATATTTTGCTGTTTGTTTCAGATTCTGCGAAGTATGTTGTACAGGGGTTCAGAGGTCATGAGAGAGGTGGCTTGGGTTATATTTGATGAAATTCATTACATGAGAGACAAAGGTAAGTGTAATAAATAGCTTGTTAATTCAGCAGTCTGTATTTAGATTATTCCTTACCATAACGCTTATTGTAGTTCCATGATTATTCATACTTTGGCATGTTTCATCCATGTTTGAAATCATTGTGTATGGGTGAAAGATTCCCACTGCGACGTAAAACAATAATTATTTAAAATTAATCCTTTTTTTTAAGTTGAACTGAGCCTATGTTCATGAAAACATTTTTTTGTTAAGCTTGGTCCCTGATTTATTTCATGCTGTACATGTTTTCCGTTGTTGCCATGGTTACAGAGCGTGGCGTGGTGTGGGAGGAGACAATCATCCTGTTGCCAGACAACGTACACTACGTGTTCCTGTCCGCCACCATCCCCAACGCCAGGCAGTTCGCAGAGTGGATCTGTCACCTACACAAACAGGTGGGTACGCCTCATGCATCATCTACATCGTGATTCCCGCAGTGACGTTACTCCATAATCACTCACTCCCTTACTTGAGCTGTGATAAAAGTGAAAGAATCATTATGAAATTTGCTCACGTGAACCCACTTTCTTTCATGAGACCATAAAGCAAGTCGCTTCCGACGTCATTTCAGTGTAGTTTACAAAGATTGTATAAATAACGTCCGTGTAGCATGCGACTAAAGCTTGGGTGCTCTAATGCGTGTTTGTTTTGCAGCCCTGTCACGTGGTGTATACAGACTATCGACCAATCCCCTTGCAACATTACATCTTCCCAGCAGGCGGCGATGGGCTCCACCTGGTGGTGGATGAAAACGTGAGTTCTATATATAGTTAATATTTCGCAAGCTTAGCCAGTCATCACTTTGTAATAGTGTATGACTCGCTTTGGTTATACTCAAGAAAAGAGTAAATAACCAAAATCTACTTTAGATAACAGATTCCATTAGTGACTTCATAATTTTTACAGTATTAATCGCTGTCTTCTGTATTTCATGTTATCACTATGTACGTATTGCAGGGTGATTTCCGAGAAGAGAATTTCAACACGGCGATGTCGGTGCTAAAGGATGCGGGCGACAAGGGAGATCAGCGAGGCAGGAAGGGAGGATCTAAGAGTGAGTGGCCGAGATCGCCACCTGTATATTACACTCAATTTCCTTGAGATTTCCGCATCGACGTTAAACTCAAAATCGGAAATGAAAACTACACTTTCTGCAAGTTTTATTTTGATGCCAATAATGTGTTGATTAATACATGTATGTAATAGAGATGTGACAAGATCCACAAAGCAGGCGCATTGTTTTTGCAGGTCACGAGTCAAACTGCTTCAAGATCGTGAAGATGATCATGGAGAGGAGTTTCGCCCCGGTCATCGTGTTCAGCTTTAGTAGGAAGGATTGCGAGGCGTACGCCATGCAGATGGCCAAGTTGGACTTCAACACAGGTAGGAGGACATGGTGTCATGTATGTTGTAGGATTCAGGCATGGCAATGTGCCGCAGATCCATGGAAATCTGCTGATTTTTTTCCTACAGGGATCAATTTATTTGTGTTGGGAGTGGCCCTGGGTTTGTTTTCCGTCGAATCAGAATTGTTTGTTGTCATGCCTGAGGATTTGATGATTTTTTAGCCGAATCAGACTGGGAGATTTGATATGTATTAGGGATGATATTCTTTCTAGATAAGCACAGGTAATATTTGAACTGATCCTGACTTTCAGACGACGAGAAAGCGCTGGTGCAGGAAGTGTTCAACAATGCCATCGACTCTCTGTCAGAGGAGGACAAGAAACTGCCTCAGGTGAGATTTCCTGGACATCTTGTAGACATGTCTACCCAGCTGTAAAATGGGTACCCGGTAGGAAGAGATGGAATTGTGAATGTTAACCTTCTAGCACCTGAAAAATGCCTGCCTGGGTTTTATGATCCCCAGGGAGTTGAGAAGGTTAAATGAGTGCACATTGATCCATTGACTGGCATGGAGTTATCCACTTTACATGTACTATTTAATAAAATGTATTTATTTATATATTTGTTTCTTGCTCCACTATAATGCATTTGAAATTCCATTCAATTAGCGACCAGTATCACTCTGTCCACTGTGTTTTCAGGTTGAGAATGTTCTTCCTCTGCTGAAGAAAGGAGTTGGCATCCATCATTCCGGTTTACTTCCACTCCTAAAAGAAACTATTGAAATTCTCTTCTCTGAAGGACTTATCAAGGTAATTAAGAAATATGGCTGCCCAGGCAGTTTAATTTGTTTTGTGATTTTTCTGGCCCCAAGATTACAACCTCTATTTTAGTACAAGTTCATGCTTATTAGCTTTATTTGTATGGATTTCAGGCCCTATTCGCAACCGAAACATTTGCCATGGGACTGAACATGCCAGCAAGAACTGTTCTGTTCACAGCCGCTCGAAAATTTGATGGAAAGGACTTCAGATGGGTAAGCTTCGACTCTCTGTAACGGATATACATGTAATTATCTTTTTGTTATGAATTCATGAAAAGAGGAAATAACCAACTAGCCTTTAATTGTACCCTCAAGTATGAATATAAAAAATGAAAGGTAATTTTTTTCTTAGCAATGCAATGCAATGTCACTTTAACACAGATACAATTGTGCTGATATTCTCTGTCTAAGCCCTGTGTATTCTCTGGCTAAGCCCTGTGTATTCTCTGGCTAAGCTTTGTGTATTCTGTGGCTAAGCCCTGTGTATTCTCTCTGTCAGCTGACCTCGGGGGAGTACATTCAGATGAGTGGGAGAGCTGGGAGGCGAGGTCTGGATGAACGAGGAATCGTCATCTTGATGATGGATGAGAAAATGAGCCCAGCTGTGGGGAAAACTTTACTCCGGGTGCGTGTCTACCAATATTGCATTTCACAAATCTTTGTGACCATCTGGAAATCATTTTGGTAATGTCTATATAAAGACTATTTTAACAAATGACTGCTTCACATATGTGTCAAAAAGTTGATGCAGCAACATTAAACAGTAATTCACTCACTTATTCCTCTGTGCTGTGTGTTACAGGGTCTACCAGATCCGCTGAACAGCGCGTTCCACCTGACGTACAACATGGTGCTGAACCTGCTCCGCGTGGAGGAGATCAACCCCGAGTACATGCTGGAGCGGTCCTTCTACCAGTTCCAGAACTACGCCGCGATACCAGGACTCGTAGAAAGTACGCCCTCTCCGAGACTCGTAGATTCTGGTTTCTTTTCAGATTTCTTTTCGTTCTTTGCAAAACCAAGCGTCCTTGTACTTAAACTATAATAGTTCAGGGCAAAACTATAGTTTAATACACCATATATAGGGGTAGACCAAACTCTATCCCTTAATTATATTATCAATATTATCATCATAATCATTACTATCATTATTATTATTATTATTCTTTTTTTATCATTATTATTATCTTTATTATTATTATCATAATTTAATATTATTATCATAATTTAATATTATTATTGTTATTATTATCATAATTATTATCAGTATATGACGTGTGTATTCTCCCACCCAGAGCTGAGGTCTAAAGAGGAGGAGTACAACGCTATGAAGATCCCCAACGAGGACATCGTGGCTGCGTACTTCAAGATTCGCCAGCAGCTGGACAACCTGGCTCGTGACATGCTGCACTTCGTACAGAAGCCCGCCTACCTCCTGCCCTTCCTGCAGCCTGGGCGACTCGTCAAGGTACGCTTGCGTCAAAACACACGGCATGTAATACCTTGCAGTCTTGTTGCAAGACGAGTCATAGTCAGTGCCTTGCCCGCATTTCAAGCTATCTGTAGCTGGATCTGGCTGTCGGTTCTCCAAGCTCTCATATCTACTATGATACCATAAAGCAATATTTATTTATTTATTCGGTCACGTTATCTTATGTGTTGTCTGTAGGTGAATAACAAAGATGATGAGTTCGGATGGGGCGTTGTTGTCAACTTCCAGAAGAAGATGGATCAGAGTAAGGTATGTAGCTATACAAGAGGAGTATCTCACTTTGTAATACATACAATCTTATACTCCCATTGTATCATACCAAGTCACAAGATTATGAAACATTTCTGAGTACGATATTCATGCTCAATTCATAGTTTTATTCACAATCTCCATATAAAATTTGAGCTGGAGCATGAGTCGTACTAAAAAAGTGTCGTAATCTCGGAACCTGGTGTACAGTGTGTATTTCTGGTGTCTCCAGGCGACGGATGACACGGGTCCGCTGTACATCGCCGACGTTCTGCTGAATCTGTCCAAGGAGAGCACCAAGTCCAGAAGAACCATCGACGTCAAACCTTGTCCAGCCGGCGAACGTGGAGAAATGCAGGTACAATAACATCAGGAACGCAATGTTCTGCGCATCTGCGGAAATCTGCTGATTTATTTGTTCAGTGGTCAGTTTTGCGCTGAAATGACATTTGTCTTTTGCCAGCCTGAAACCTACTTTTCACAATGTCCAGAATGTGCGTCCAAAACTGTCAATGGAACACCACCTAACAAGAAGTGACATGGCAATTGAATGAAGCATCATCAAATCATCATCAAATCCCATCTCAATTCCCATCTTTTCAAGAAATACTATAATTGCTATCAGATCCTGTTGGTATTTCAGCAAGCTTGCATAACTACAGTATTTGGTTGTTCCAGCATTTATTGGAATTTCGCTACAAATATATTTCCAGGTGGTACCGGTGTTGACGTCGTTGATAGAGGGCATCAGCGCAGTTCGGTTGTACCTTCCTCAAGATCTCAAGAGTAACGACAAGAGGCAGAGCGTCCTAAAGTCATTGCAGGTCAGTGTGGCGAAGAACTTTTAATTGATAATGATTCAAAATCGACAAGTTAATTAGTAATTAGTATGTTTTACAGGCTTTGAAGCTTGTACATGTTTTTCTTCAATTAGCTATGGCTAATGATCTACTACTTTGTCTTCCAGGAAGTACAGAAAAGGTTTCCTGACGGTCTTCCTTCTCTCGATCCTATCGAGGATATGGGAATAAAAGACAAGAAACTACAGGAAGTCATCAAGGTGAGAATTATCTCCCTTTAGATGACATCCAGTACCAAGATTACAGAACTATTTTGAGTGCAAATTCATGCTCAGCTTGGTTTTGTTCTCAAATCCCCATATAAAATTTGAGCTTGAATTCAGGCCAGGTGTGATTTTGAACAGATTTATTTGTCCAATTTATTACTGCCCATTGTAAGTAAAGTCCATGTCATTCATTGAAAAGGTTCTTTTTTGGTGTATTGAGATTTATTGGAATTTGTTTTGCAGAAAATTGAAGCATTTGAGCACCGACTGTATTCACACCAACTCCATAAAGACCCTCAGTTAGAAGAACTGTATTCTATGTACGAGAAGAAAGTCCGGGTGAGTACAATCTGTGTAGGCATTGGTGGAAGCCAAGCTACCTAGCAACTGTCGCCATGGAAACTTAATATTATAGTCAATAATCGTCGCAAATGGGTGAAAGATTCCTGCAGTGACGTTTAACTCCATAATCACTCACACATTGTAGTCATCACCCGTGGATAACAAAACAACAGTAGTTTATAATGTAAATTAATATTTCAGCTTGGAAATGAGCTGAAAGCTATCAAGTCTGAGCTGAAGAAGAAGAAGTCGCTGCTGCAGATGGACGAGCTGAAGTGTAGGAAGCGGGTGTTACGCCGGATGGGATACGCCACCAGCTCCGACGTCATCGAGATCAAGGGACGGGTGGCGTGTGAGATCAGCACGTGAGTTATTATTTACTAATATATCCTGACTAATAAATAGTTAAGATAGCGGTTGTATATTATGGCAATAAATTTTTGTTCCCTTGTTTTCTATGACTGGCCTCATACAAAGAATGAAATCATCAATGAATTTCACATTTATTCATTTTCCGCCTATCAGATACTATTATGAATATGTAAATTTGTTGTGCACATATCACCATTCAAACAGATTCCAAACGATGCTTAAATTCTATGTATGCAGTGACAACAAGGAACAATATTTGATCTTGTACGGTATTTGTCCACAGGTCAGATGAGCTGCTGTTGACGGAGCTGCTGTTCAATGGAGTGTTCAACAACATGACGGTCCAGCAGGCGTGCTCCCTTCTCAGCTGTTTCGTGTTCCAGGAGAACTCCAATGAGAATCCCAAACTCACCGAGGAGCTATCGGGACCCCTCAGGCTCATGCAGGTTAGGATCAATCTTACAAGGGCTGCTCGATCTTACAAGGGCTGCTCGATCTTACAAGGGCTGCTCGATTTGGCTGAAAGCAGCTAGCCACTTTTGAGAGTGGCACATGACGGCAAAAGTGCAAATAAAGTAACTCGGTTGACTTCCCCAGATACCGGTGCAAGTCGGATAAATATTTGCTGGTTAGCTGTCAAATAAAGTGCGATAAAGTACAAAACGGCACACGCCAAACCTAGCAGATTTCGGCAAAAGAAACGCCACTAGTCTTCTTAGAATCATGTGACTCTGGCCCCGAGAATACCAAATTTTCTGAGTACGATTTCATACTCAACTCAGAATTTTAGAATTTTGTTCAGAAAATGTCATGTTTTTGAGCATAGCATGTGAGAAGCACAAAAAAAGTACTCAGAAATGTTTCATAATCTCGGGGCCTGGCCATGTTCAGTGGTACCTGGATTCCAGCTGTTACTACCGAACACACAATTCCCCAGTCTCATCCCTGTGTACTGGACGTCTCTGGTCACTATCGTCGCAAATGGGTGAAAGATTCCCGCAGTGACGTTAAACTCCATATTCACTCACTCACTCCCTCACTCTGGTCACTGTTTACAGGACACAGCTCGGCGGATAGCGAGGGTGAGTCGCGAGGCCAAGCTGGAGCACCTGGAAGAGGAGGCCTACGTGGAGACGTTCAAACCGCACATGATGGACATCGTCAACGCCTGGTGCAATGGCTCCACATTCGCTCAGCTCTGCAAGATGACCGACATCTTTGAGGGTAAGTGTTACTCTCAACACTAAATATCCCTTTAGTACCACCATGAGACCATAGTGCTATCATGAGTACCCAATCGCAATGTATAAGAGATCGCTATGAGAGTGCTCATTGTCTCGTAGTAGATATGAAAGCTTTGTGAAACAATACCCTGATTATCACCAAATCCGCTCCTTTGATTTCAGGCAGCATAATCAGATGTATGAGACGGCTGGAAGAGTTACTCAGACAAATGGTGCAGGCTGCTAAAGCCATCGGAAATACAGAACTGGAAAACAAATTCTCTGAAGGTATTGAAATGAAAATCATTCGTCGCCTATGGGTGAAAGAAATATTCCCGCTGTGACATAAATCATTAATTCAATCAAAATTTAATTATTCCAAGTTTAAAAAAATAATTTTCTTGAAATATCTTCCTGCACAAATTAACCTTCTTGCTACTGGAACCAGTCAGAGATGACCTGTTGAGTAGTGATTGTGATTGATGCAGCAGGGAAAGGGTTAACATAATTATGTGTCCTGGCCTTGGCGTCATGTATGAAGAAATTGATTCTTTGTCTTTCAGCTATCAGACTAATCAAGAGGGACATCGTGTTTGCTTCAAGCTTGTATTTATAGTACAGCACAAAACAGTGACTTTTATATAACATTCAGCTTGGAGGCTTGCGTTTCTACAAAAATGGCAGCAATTTGAATTGGAAGTCGTATGTCAACACAGCACAGTTTTCATAAGGAATTTAAATATCTGTGATGAAACAACAACGCTTGATTCTATGTCCTCGCCATTTCACTGGAGTACGACACAATTCGAGCAAGAGAATCCAGCCATTTGATATCATGAATCGGCAGCCATAATGACACTGCTGGTATCCTAGCAACGGACCCATTACCGTGTGTACATAGCGTCAACTGTATATAGACTGTGAAGCTTGTCTGCTATCACTGGAAGATAGAATCTTCACTTTGTTGTCATGGTGTACAATCACAGATTTGATTTGTTTTATTATTGGGATTATGCATGGAAATGCGCGAGAATTATGTTTCCTAACCATACAGTGTTTATATTACACTTCGTCACGCCATGCAATAAACAATGTAATAAATAAATAGTCCACATCCCAAAAGATTTTAATTGAATTCATGGAATTATTTTTTACTACCATGGTTATACGTTTTTACAACTCGGAACTCTCCTGTGTGGAGAAGACAAAAGAGAACATTCTCCAACTGTAGATTTTTATTGCCTTCAGAAAATAATCTTCATGTTAATATTGATGTGGGCTACAAAAAATATATAGCCATCTACATAAAGTGTTTATTTGAATGAGGAAAATATGGATGTTTTCACAAACAATAGTATTTTGTTTGGCCTTTTAGGTCAAAATTTTGTCTGTGATTGTATGCCTTAATATGTTTCTTAACTGTACGTGTTCTTGTAAATTAAATTGTTGTAATGAAAGTAACTTTGCCTTTGCTTCATAATTGATATGAATATATTATTATTCTCCGTTAAAAATAATAATCATCCAACATGGATAAATATTTACTCCTTTATTTTTCACATCATACAAAATATGTCGCATAACAATATGATGTCTAACAAAATATAAATTCCGGAGACAAATATGAGAGACATTCTTCTATGTATATATGTACCCTGAATGTTCTACAGACATAACAGATGCTTAATCGACGAAGGTATGATATTAAGTTTGTGATATGCCATTAACATTGTTGCATCGATTGGAATGAGGTTTTGTATAGATTTACATAATATAGTACAGTCTGTGTATAGTTTGTAATACAGGGAAACAAACACTGATAATAAATACAATACAATTTCAAAGTTTTACACTAAACAATTCATATATTTTCTTTCTAATTTGGCATGGGTTGCTACATTAATTGTGACTGGTGTCTATAACTCGGGATAATATCAAATGATTGAATATAATAAATGAATACTAGTATATCACAAAATAATATATAGCCTATGTATAAAATAAATATATAAATATTTCTATAGGACTAATGGGGTTACAAATCACAGTGTGTTGGATATGTAAAATACTGGCTTAATTGGTACATTTGTTGTCAGTTCTGAGTCCCGTTCAACAGAATCACAGTGCTACAAGAGTCTAACTTTCATACCTATTTCTTCCTATGGTCACTCTTATAACTTTCTTCCAAACTTGTTTATTATGTAGTGCAGTAAGTATACATGTGACATGGAATTGGCGCGGTACAAAGTGCATTAGTTTTATTAAGTGTATTACGAGGTACAACTCGTAGCACTACCATCCTGTAGAACCAGCTCTGAGTTTAGAAAACATTTAAAAGTATGATTTCACGTTTAACTCAAAATTTGCATTTTGCAAAACCTGAGCATAAAATCATTCTCAAATATGTCTCGTAGTCTCAGAGCGAGTGGTCATGTTTTGCATTCGTATGTCATGAAAGATGAAGCTATATAGTGATGCGGACATCTTTGAGCAGGCTTTTAACCCGAGGCCTGTGGGACCGTCCTGTGAAATACGTCGTTACGAAGCGAGTCTTCTGTTCGGAGCTCAGTGCCCGTCCAGAGCTTTTAGATATTTCACTTCGATTATTCTCGGGACCAGGATATGTCTGTGGACAGAAGTAATCATGAGAGATTCATATCACAAATAGTTCTGCGTAGATAGAGGATAGATCACATATCTAGTGGAATAGTGTGTATCTCAAATCGAGCGACGTGGGGAAACTAGATATAGAAGTTTTCCCATGTTGCGAGATGAGAGTTATTTTTTTCCAGTTTGTTAAATTTGTCCATGCTGAAGGTAACTGGAGATGACCTAAAGAGTAGTGTCTCTGCCTGATTGAGCAAGGAGAGGGTTAACATTACAGACAATCTCGGGCTATCAATTATAGTTAGTTTGTCTTTACAAGCTGGTCTTAAATATTATTCTGTTTAAAAAAACTACACTGTTTAAACATTTTGCATTTTGATCAACTGATGGATTTGCACCTTGTAGTAGTATGATGGTTACCTGGGGGCTGCTCCTTTCTAGTTGTTCTATTTGTACTTTCTGTCCGACGCATGCACAGTTACCAAGGATCAACACTGCACAGTGTAACTGCGCATGCATCGGACAGAAAGTACAGACAGAACAGCTAGAAAGGAGCAGCCCCCTGAGTGTGTGTGTAGTGTTGTGTGTAGTATGTAGTGTTGGTTACCTGACGGGCATGAGGAACATGAGCAGGATGGGGAAGACGATCTTCATGTAGGAGATGGGAGAGAATCCAAACACACAGAGGACGAAGAGCTGCACCAGCTGTATCCCGGTGAACGTGTGGATCTTTCGCTGTGGAACTCGCCGGATGTAGTGGTTAGGTGGATACGCAGACTGAAACCAGGCAAGTCAGATCATGTGACCATTGCACATCTCATTAGATAAACTGATTGATTGCTTGAATTAGTGCTTTATGTCGCTGCAGGAATATTTCACCCATAGACGACTGTTAGACAAATAGAAACCTATCTATATGGGTAGAAAACTATGATAAATTGATTGATTAAGTGAATTAGTGCTTTATGTCACAGCAGAAATATTTCACCCATAGGCAACGACTGTTAGATAAATTAAAAACATACTGGTACCCATACTGGTGGAAACCGGGATTAAAATCTCGTGCAATATATAGGGTACCAAGAACTTGCAATCAGCGTCATTGATACTATACTCTCATAGAAAAGTAAAATACACAGATCTATAGGTCTATACACTGCACAAATATTTCAACAATATGCAATGACAATAAATGTAATAAAGTAATGCTATGAACATGCTTTTGAGTGTGAATTTTGCATAATATAAATGTTCACATTATTATTATTAGTAGTAGTATTCTAGGGGGGTTGCGCAAGCCGAGTGCCCCACCAACCTTGGATCCGCCCCTGTATTATTATTAACTAGATGTATGATGATGCAGATAGCTTGCACAAATGTAACCAATCAGACCTGTTCAGTGAAGAGCAGTAAAATCCTATCAAAGAACTGGTTGCCATAGAGAGCAGAGATGGCGACGAAGAGAAACAGTCCGTCCAGGACGGGGCGCGGAATGTACGACATCGGCGTGGGCAGCATGAACATAGACAGTCCAATCATCAGGTGAGATATCAGTCCCGTCAGTCTCGTCTCCCGCACATGGACAACACTGAAATCAGGCATGTTTGACTACTTGGAGGCGGACGAATAATTCTCACAGTGAAATCAAATACACATTTGAGATGAGGGTGTAGGAGAAGAAACTTTATTTTACATCGGATCTGATTAACAAATAATGTTAGCTATGTGTGGTGGCACAGTGGTACAACGTTAGACTTTGTAGCCAAAAGTCCTGAGTTTAAATCCACCCAGTATCAGTGTCTAGACGTTAACTTTACAACACGGTTGTGATAGGATGTGCTGTCTGTACTGTTGCAATGCTATTATTATCCTTGGTTCATCAGAAGTGTAGGTTTACTGCATTGCTATGTGCTACAGGTTTTGCAGGATTCATCGGGTAGTAAACTGAGAAGATGTTATATGACAGAAACAGTCTTGAAATGGGCTCTACATCTTACAGGAAAATAAAATTCTATTCCGAAATTAAATTTGAATTTTAGATACCACGATCGTACAACGAGTGCAGGGTGTATTTACGTACGTGGTGGCAATATGGCCGCCCTCCACTCTCTCCTCGACGTCTGCCAGTGCACGGACATGGAGTGGGGAGTGGGGGAGTGCCGCGTGCACCCAGGGGAACGTGAACACGGACAGGAACGCATTGATGACGGCCACCACAAACAGATCCCAGTGGTAGGCCGCTCCCTTCTTTAACCTGCAATGTTAATATATATACCTGAAATATGTACCAGTTTCTATTCACCTTTAGATTGTATGTGGCATGATCAGACCTTATTTGTGTCACCTACTTCATATTTCTTAAAGGTTCCTATTGTTTTTTTAAACAATATTTATTGGAAACACTTTTGGGATCCATGAATAGAATGTAATGGTCTTCGTGCTACAAGTGTCATGACTTCCTTATATGGATGGACAGACCTACTTGTTGTTTGGCGCGTTAACGAGAGCACTGGAGATGTTCTGGTCCATGAAGAACAGGAGAGACAGGCTGAATCCGAGCCCTGCGGCCGCGAACACCGCTCCCCACGGCAACGTCATCAGTGGAGCCACTACGAACATCTCTTCATGAGGGTTGTACTTGAAGGGTGCCACTGAAAAATAGAACACTCCTCGTTAAATTACCAGGATACTGGATAGACTCATTTAGGCAACAAAAACATCTGCATATACTAGGTATCTCATGAAATTGACTACTAATTTCCAAGTTGGAATTCTTACATCCTTGGTTTGTCAGCACTGCTCTGGATCAACATATGCCCGATGTACAGGGGCAAGTTAAATTGCACTGCAGGTAACCTCATTTTTAACACATATCACCATTGGTTTCCTCTTGCCATAAACTGATGTATGAAATTATCTTGAAAGCTGCTCTAAACCCTAGTTCAAATAAACATGGAACTCTTTCTTACAATGGACATCTCTGAAGATGAACGAGCCGAAGAAAGACATGATGATGACAGAGATGGGCAGAGCGTAGTCGGCCAGGATCTCTCTCCTGTTGGCATTGAGGAATGGTCTGAAACAGAGTACCGGTAGATAATGCAGAAGCCTTTGTATACTAAGAACACATCACATCCTGCACAATGCTACAGTTACTAAGGTGATGTTCTATTGACAGTCTTTGACGCACATTCTGGACATACCGCGAAGAACAGCACGTGCAGTCCATTCACAGGAAATAGAGGGCCGAGGCAAATATTGTTGCAGTTTGTGTTTGTGACATCATAAATTTGCTGTTGAATGCTCTCCACCACCTCTTCAGCGTGGACACATTGTATGCGTCCTGGACACACCTGTCCCATATTCCATTCATGTCCTGGATGTTCAGGCTTGTCCTGGAGAGTCGATGGAACACCACCCCAGCTAATAATGATTGGCATCTGCTAAAGAACACACACACCCACATATACACACGCACACACACACACACATACACACACCCACACATACACCCCCACACACACGTACATACACACACACACATACACACACACACACCCACACACACACACACACCCCCACACACACGTACATACACACACATACACACACATACACACACATACACATACACACACACACACACGTACATACACACATACATACACACACACACACACACACACAGACAGAGGACTGTAACCATATCGTACAGGATGTCTTTGTAAAATTGAGAGAAATGTTCCAGGAGATACTCACGTCTTGGTAAAATTAAGAAGCGTGAGTCCACACCACACAGTTCCCAACATCAGCAGCAAAAACAATATACTATTTTCTCTAAGACAAGGATGGACTTTCGAATGTTCGTCCACAATGGTGGTGGCATTAGTGGTTAGGTTATCAACAACAGTTGTCAGGATGGTAGTATAAGTAGCGGGTGCACTTAGATTCGTTGAGTTAGTAATAGTGTCAAGTGTGCTGGGCTGGTTGCAAGCCTTTGTATGGAAGTTAACATTAAAATCTAAAACAAAGGAAATGAGTTAGCATGGTTAAAGAAGCATTAATTGTATTTACAAGCATTAAAGGCATAATATCACAGATATTTATGGTCGTTTGGGACTAGTTCTTAACTACAACTGCAAAATACATTCACTTGACATACATAAAATCATGTTTGTACTTCCAAAAACCTTTCCA